>CAUHTR010000767.1:0-105589 GCA_959609185.1 Schmidtea polychroa
ATAACCCCCCCCCCACGCCCCATAATTTACTTTTAATATTTGTATTTTATGGTAAATCATTTCATGGTCATTGATAATTTGATATTTGACTGTATTTCAATGACTTTTATTTTGGTAAAAAAGACACAAAATTACGTACTTTTGACATTATTTATATGAGGTTTGAAATGATTTAAAATATTAAATATGAACTCACTTGTCTAAAGGGAGAATAGAATGAACTCCTGTGTAATACAAGGAACTTATTGTTGTCGCTTCTATTTGACTATTTCTCGTGTTAAATTTTTTAAAAAGGTAAATTTGTATATTTTAAAAAATTTACAATTATGTTTTCCTTATTCTTTATTTCGACAAATAAATATTTTATTTGTTCATTATTTACAAAAATGTCAAGATATTTATTTATCTTTACAATTCTTAATATTATAATAATTCTTCTATTAAGGATATTAGCACAGATTCTTTTAGATCAGGGCTGGGGAACCTGCG
Source organism: Schmidtea polychroa (assembly GCA_959609185.1). Classification (NCBI taxonomy): domain Eukaryota; kingdom Metazoa; phylum Platyhelminthes; order Tricladida; family Dugesiidae; genus Schmidtea; species Schmidtea polychroa. The sequence continues at coordinate 490 of CAUHTR010000767.1, forward strand.
GTCTTTAGGCCGCATGCGGCCTCCGGAGCTTTATCGAAATAAATCTTAATTTATATGAAAAACCTTGAATTTTGAGGATTTACAAATAAAAATAATTGTAACTACTGAACTGTATATATATCATATTGTACAAGCATCCCGCCGAGTACGCAGAACGAAATATAAAAGTCAATCATTCACACCCATAAATACAAAACGTATGCAGAAGAATAAATAAGATTATTGACCACCCATTTGTGAAATTATGACTTATTTGCATCAATTTTTCGATTCAGAAATAATAAAAATTTTCCAGAATATTTCGTACAGCTGCATGTAAAGAAAAGATTTTAAATGAAATTAATTAATGTTAAAATAATTTTTGACTGCGGCCTCATTTGGAGGCGACAAATTTCAATGTGACCTATGGAAATAAAAAGGTTCTCTACCGCTGTTTTAGAGTGTTATTGAAATTCCTTTAAACATGAATTATTTGAAATAATCCCTAATATCGGATAGTTGGGGACCTGGTTTTAAATTTTGAACTTTCTCATTCATTCTGTTTATGTAAAAAAAATATTTGTCAGCTTGATTTATTGGTTTATTTTTAACCTGATCTCTTGAATTGAATATAATAATTTTTAAATAGTCAATACAAAATAAATTACGAATTTTAAACATCAATATACATTTTAATTTTGTTATGGTCGATTCAGTAATTATTTAATGTTTTTTTAATTAATTTTATTCTTATTATATATTTTAAATTTGTATAAATATAAATTCATACTAAACAAACAAATATATTTAAAAATTTCAATTTATTTTCTCATATGTTGACCTATTTCAATAACAGTAGATAAATAAAATATATTCCGAAAAAAATGAGAAAACTGTTATTATTATTTTTCAAAAAATTTTACTTCATAATATGATTATTTAATCCTATAATAAAATAAATTGATGAACTTAACTGATAATTATATTTTTATAGAAGACTTATACGAATGATTATTAATATTGTAGCTTTTACTCGATTTAATAATAAAAAATATTACAATATAACTATATTAATTCGAATCTTTCTAATTTTAATAATTTTAATTAAAAAACCTCTATTTTTTATTTTTATTCTTTATGTGAACTTGTCATTTTGCCATCAATCATCGATATCAAATTTTCAACATCCGGTAAAAATATTTGATTATCACATATTCACTATCATTTATGATTATCTATTAAATACAGCAACTAAATTTGCACATATTCGAAAATTTCTGACAAAATATTTTCCGAAATTCTCACGTGATATTTTATAATTATTTTAATGACAAAAGCACAATAAAAACTCGATTTTCAAATACATTAAATATTATATTTTTTTTAAATAAACTTTTCACAGAATAAGAAAATTAAATTCTTTGAATTTTTTAAACAAATAATTTTAATTTTTTTAATTTTTTCCCCATTTTTTACTCCATTGATTTTTAATCGAAACTTACGAAAAACAAATCTATTTTTTTTAAATTTTATCGATTTATATTATTTTAAAATAAAATTTTTTTTTCATTAAATAAAATCTTACCGGAATTATGTTTATTCCAAAAGAAAAACAAAAAACGAATTGAACTCACGAAAATGATTATTTAAAATGTTCAAAAAAAAGTGAGTAAGAAAAGAGATCAGATTCTGTGTGCGTTACAATGTGGATCATCTTATAAAAATTAATCGGGGGTGGTCAACAATTGTTACATGAATCGATTGATGGAGGAAAATGTAATTCCATACAGAATGGCAACTAAAGCTGTATAATATTGTATGCTTTGTGGTTGAATTTTAAAAAAATAGATAGAAAAACACGTTTACACATCTAAAAAGAGTGAGTTTCATTTTTAGTTTTGTTGGTGTGTTTGGGAGATTTATACATTCTTTAACTATAGGACAGATGACGGATTGAAAAGAGAAATACATACATTCCTACAAAAGTCAAATCATTGTTTTATTGCATCTGGTTAGTAGATATAGTAAAAATTAACATTACATTTCATCTATGCTGTTACTACTTTAACGTATCCCTGGGTAGTCCGTATTGAGTAGATACCTGTGATAAAAAACAAGCTATAATTATATAGCATGTTTGATAATCTTCGTGTGATATCATAGCAATGATGCCCTGATTTTTTCGTATTTTCCTTATTGATGATTGCAACATTTTCATTTCCCAGTCTCGTTGATATAGCATCGTTATGATGTCATCTATTTCAACTGTTATTTGCACCAAAATCAAGTTTCCCATTCATGTTTGCAGTTGATTGAAGTCAAATTTGTCAAACATGAACACGATCCATTATGCCAGTAATACCAAGCCAACTTCATCTACAAACATTGACATTGGAATGTATCATCAGCAAATGTTCGACTACCGGTAATTGGAAATTTATTTTTAATTTTTAATATTTTTAAAAAAATTATTTAACTTTTAAAATTAAAAATATAAATTTTAACGTATTTTTAGATAATTATTTTTTAATTTTTATTATCTAAATATAGTTGCAAATTTGACCACTAGAATTTCTTATTCATTTAAAATTCTAATTAAAGTATATAAACTAAAATATTAATGATTTTAATTAATTATAAATAATGAGATTTTTAAAAATTAATTAAATTTTAATTTTGATTATTATAATTTGAATAATAAAATGCTTAAGGTGAGCCACCAATTTTTGACATTGCGTAATAATTGTGTTGGAAAATTGTGATTGCTTTTAAGAACTTTATTAATCTAATATCATTTGTAAATAAATTTAATTTTCTTTCAGGAGTAAAAACTAAAATCATAAATTATATAGATAATAATAAACAGATGACATTTATACGCTTAAAAAAAATCACAAAATAAATTACATTGATATTTATCTCTCTAGTACGGAAGAGTAATATAATATATGTTTTAGTTACCCTCCCCGTTCGCATTAACCAATTTTATATTAACTCATGTTAATTGAATAAATGTAATTAAATGTTTGTCTTAATAATCATCGGTAAGACACTGAGCCATCTTTTAGTTTAGAGTTAAAATATAAATTATTCAAATTAAGAAAAGAAATATAAAATTAATATTGTTGCTTTTATCATTAAACAATATAAATAGTTATTTTTATTCTACTTAAAAATCTATAGGAAGCGATCATTAATACAGATTCGGTGTTAAAAATGATCCTAATTAAAACAAATAAAAAATAATATAAGTATATAAATAAGATAAATAAGCGTTATGTCGATGATATTTTTTAGTATTTTCTATTTCTGATGATGTCATTCCATCTTTAAATTATATGAGCGTGCTTCATTTCAATATAAAGTTTATAATGTTAGAAGTTAGTTCTTTTCTTTCGTTTGTAGATATATTAGTGGAAAGAATGGTTAATGGTTTCGAAACAGAAACATATATAAGCCAACGGATACAGACCTATACACTACTTTTAATAGCTTCTGTGACTTTAAATATAATAAAAATATGATTAAGTTAATCTAGTAAAAGTGTATAAAAGCTTATTTAGCTTTTGAATAAAAATGGATATTCAATCGGTTTCGAAGAAATATTGATTTTGGAAACCTTTGACTGTCCTTTAATTGCGTCTGATGTAAACAATGAGAATTACAGTTCATTTAATGTTGGTGTTTTAGTAATTCTAATGTTCCATATTCCAATGATTTTAAATTTTCTCTCATGAAATCATTAAGTAATTCCAATTTTTTTAAAATAGGGTCAAAATCTTTAAAATCACAAAATATGTTTAGGAATAAATCTCAAACCCAAATAGGTTAAGTGTTTGATATAGTGTATAGACTTGCATGTATTGGGTACAATGCTACATACATCAGAGTGACTTCCTGTGATCTCCGCACACAAATTCAGGAACATCTGATTGAAACACATTAATAATCATATCGAGCATAGAAAAATTAAATATCTCATTTTTAATTTCTGTCACTTTATAACAATGAATGTATTTGTTTACGTAAAACCTGAACATCACTTTTATTCCTTGAAAATTTGACTTTATATTTGTTAAAGTATTTGATGGTTTTGGTAACAAATTCTGCTATCAATTGCTGGATTATTATTTTCATCAAATTGATATCATTTTTCATTGAAACTTTCCATTTCATGCCTTCCTAAGATCATGGTTGCTGAATTCAGTAGCCAGTATAAGCTCTTCTGTAACACTAGTTTAGACCCACATTACATGTGTAGCTCTTTTGTATCATAGTACTAGTGTTAATTAAATCATTAGTGAGAATATTATTTTTTAATAACTTTATTTTACTATGGAAAACAATGATTTCATCCTAACTAAATCATTTAGTAAAAAAAATGTCTTCCGATTTTTATATTTAGTTCAATTTTTTTAGTCTGTTACATAGATTCAGTTCAGATATATAAAATATACAATGAAATTATATATTGAATTCCGTTAAATCAAAGACGCACAAAATGTTTTAATAAAAATAGAATTAAAACTAAAAATGATTATTAACTCTTAATCAAGTCAATTTCGGAAAACATTTGTTTAATTTGTAGATTTTTCTTTAATTTAATGATAATCTTTAAAAGAAAATAATGAAAAATAAACGTATAAAATTAAATTAAATTTCAATTTCAAATATTAAATTATTAATTTAATATTAATCAATTATTGAATTTAAAATTTATTAAAATTTAATTTCACTTTTCATAAAAGGTTCGATTTTTATGATTTTAAATTTGTATTGAATTATAAGAATTTATTATTTTTCCGATATTCGGTTTAATAACAATAATTAAACAAAATTAATTACAGAGGAAAGATTATTATAATTAATCTTGTAAATAAAATATTTCAATTTTGTAATTGCTGAATTCAGTAGCATAATTATATTTTCTTTTTTTGTAATCCTATATTTACTGTTATAGGCGTAATTCTTTGCAGCAGCAAGAATAAAACTAAAAGAATGAAGATAAAAATAACGAATAATAAAATAGAGAATGACAATGTAAAAATTGTTTTCGTAGGTCAGTTAATCTTATTTTAATTCAAGTTTATTTAGAATTTGTATTACATTTGAAAAATTAATAAAATACTCTTTACAAATTTGAAACAGCAATTTAGCATTAATTTAAGATTTAAAACAACAAAATAAAAATTAAAGTACATAAATGAATTAGATTAAGAAATATAGAAAATTATAACATGAACTTTCCTTTTTATTTTTACAATTGAAATGACATTATTTATGAAATTATTCTAGACATTTTCTCTTTTTCGGAATTTATATTCTATTTATCTTATAATTAATTAGTCAATGTTTACAATAAATGCTTTGTGATTCACTTTTAAGAGTAAACAAACAAACATTCTTAAAAGAAATGTTTATTGATTTATTTCACATAAATAATTTTAAATTCGTCTTATCAAATTGTCGATTTTCAAATAATTTTTTTTATTACAATTTTTTATTTTAATAAATTTAAAACTAATTATTAACAGATAGAATAATTAAAAATGAAGTTCAATTTTCTGGGGTTTAACTAAATGAATTAGATTTTATAATATTTGATAATTCCTTTGTTAGAATAAATTATAAAAATACTCCCGACATATCTTAATAAATTTAAATAATAATAATAATAATAATAATAATAATAATAATAATAATAATTATAATTATAATTATAAAAGTAAAAAATCATGATGATGATGATTTCTTGGTAGATGCATCAAATTTTAAGTGAGCAAATATTTAAGAAGCTTTAGGAATAAAAATAAAAATACAATTATGTTAAAACTATTGAATTACATATGGAAAGTTTTCATAAAAACATATTTTATCATATTTTTTATTAAAAAATTGAAAACCTTTCATAGAACCTTTAAAAATTTAAAAATTTTATATTCTTTTATTTTGAGTTTTACAGTAAATTTAATTTCGAATTTAAATTTTTGAAAAGAGTTTTATTTTTATTTTTTTAATTTATTTCAACCAATGAGAAGGCAAAAATTGAAATTAAAAAAGAAGATAAAAAAGCAGTTGAAAATAGAAACAGCTAAATTCCAAGAAATTGACAAGTATTATTTTCATAATCGAAAATATTTTCATTTTATTCAATATATAATTTGAAGCAAAAGGTTTATATTATCTTTTACTTATTTAATAATAATATTAATAATAATAATAATAATAATAATAATAATAATAATAATAATAATAATAATAATAATAATAATAATAATAATAATAATAATAATAATAATAATAATAATAATAATATAAAATGATGATTTCTTGGTAGCAGCATTTATTATTTAAAACAATAAAATGATAATTTAAGCCTTTTGCTGCAAATAATGTATTTAATGAAAGAATTTTCGACTATAAGATAGTCCTTGTCAATCTCCTTGTCAATCAATAATGATAATAATAAAACGAAAATGACCTTTTAACTTTTTTGAAAAGGATTTCTTATCTTCTTTCTTTTTCCATCTTATTGAGGGGAAAGACGAAATTGTGAATTTGAGTTCATATTCTAATAACATATGAAAAACAAAAAATAACCATTTGTTTAAATTTAATATAAATTAATTTATGAATATTTGTTATAAATATAGAACTTTACAGTAAACGGATTTTCTTTACTTAACTCATGAATTATCGAGTCTAGGCCGAATCGGCTTGAATAAACCTTAAATTTTCATATTTTTATTTTAAAATTCAAATAACTTCTTTCTTCCAGTAGTTGCATTTTATATACCTATAAAAACTCTCATGTTTACGAGCGTTGGATTAAAAATACAATAAAGAAAAATCCAAATAATCTTTTAAATGATTCATGTTTTGATGTACATTTTACATTTGGAATTATTTTTAATTTCGTTTAATGAAACTATTATCATCTTTTATAAATTGTTTAAAAAATATTATGAAAATATAAATTTTTCAGTCATTGAAATATGTATAGTCCATTACACCCAATGCGAGTACTCGAGACGAAAAAATATACAAATTATTTGTTTTTTTATTTCGGAATAATTTATTTTAATGAAATTCATGTCTTAAATTGTACACAATGAAAATAATTTACATCAGCTTAACATCTCAATTTTGATTGGACAAATTTCACAGCCAATAGGAATTTAAATAATTAAAATTAAATGGACAACAATGATATTTAATTTTGAATAATTTCCTATCGGTTAGCTTTTAACAACAAAAGTTGTTCAATGTATATTGTAGAGATTTTCTTTCAAATTATTTGGCCGCTTAATTCAATTTCCCATCAGCCCAGACCTGCGTTAAATGAAATTTTACTTTTATTCTCAGTCACAATAAATGAAATTTAAATCAATTTAAAATAATTTACCAAAGTGTAAACTTGACCTAAATCTAATCACCTAAATCTAATGAGAACTAAATTTATTACAGTAATCATTCTCTAAGGATATTATTTATTTACTAAATTTAACACAATTATTAAAACGAAATGCCTTTACACGAGATTTACAACTATAAAACTTTTAACTTTCCTTTTCACGATTGATCGAAAATGAAAGTTTTTTTTGTTTTCTGAACCAAAAAAATCAGTGAAATTCTTAAGCATTACATCAGCAAAGGCTGAGTCGAAAATGATTAATATTTTTAAAAATTTATTTGACCCATTGAAAAAATATTTACAGTTTTACAAATATTTTAGATTAAGTACTTCCCGTATAAATGTAGCATAATCTCCTTACAATCGTTCTTGACCGCTTTTACTTTTTTGTTATTTAAAAGAGGGACAATGTTGAAAGTGTTTCCTTTCATAACGTCAAACAACCACAGGAAATGGTAATTGAAATTTCTTTTCGTATCAAAGTGAATTTATCATCTGAATTTTTTAAATTACTTATGGAAATTTTTATTAAAATATAAATTGTTTATAATTATAGTTAATTAATTAAGAAATTACGAAAAATATATGAAAATAGCAAAAATAATAATTTTTAAAAATCAGTTGTCATTTTGGCGTATCGTTTTGTGTTTCTTCCTTATTGAGCCCAGCTTCGTTAAGGTTCATTTATTCTTTATATTGTAGTCATATACAGCACATTTTTCACTAGTTCTTAATAGTTCTTCAATTAATCTGCTAAATTGTAAACTGAATTTTAAGATATTTTTTAATTTTTTTTTAATTTAGTAATAGTCTTAGTTAATTTATATATTGAAACTTTATTTTCTGTAACATGATTTATTTGTTAATCCAGTCGGAATATCTAAAGCAGGTGTGCCCAACCCAAATTTCCCTGTTAACCGTATTGAGATTCAATGATTTCTTTGGGCTACATGTGAAATAAATCAAAACTTAAAAGTACTTTTAAATATCCTACACATTTATAAAGTTCATTTTATGTTGATGAAATATTTATTTTTCCATAATTTTTCTAAGTTTCTTTTACTTTACAAACACACAAAAGTATAAAGTGAAATTAATAAGAATTACAAATAAAATAATTTATAGAAATTTATGTTAGAAATAAAGAAAATCATAATGATTTTCAAAAAAAAACAAATATAAACAAAACCAAAGGTTTTGTATTTTAATCATAGTAAATTGAAATAAATAAACTGCAAGTTTAAAACAAAAACTACATTATCTATAGTGTATATATCATGTTTACAATTCTTTTCGATTATTAGCTAACTATGATTTTTTTATGAATGAATATCATTTCGGAAAATCATTGCATTAATTCCAATACATATTTTTATTTTCTATTTTAAAATTTTAAAAAACAAACTTACTTTATTTATTTAATTACAATTTAAATTTATTATCTATAGTGTGAATTAATTAATATGAATTAATTAATTGAGTCACATCAAACATTATTTGATTTAATAAATATAATATAAAAATTGAAATAATAAATCTAAAAAAATATTTACAATTAAAAGTGTATATAATACAAGTGGATATAATGATTTGTATAGAATATGTTAACGCTTTTAAATTCCCATGTGACGTTTTTGCAATTAGTTTGAACATGAAAGCTTAATTTAGTGTTGGAAAGTTCTTTTTACGCCTAAGGAGACTTGTCCTAGAACTGTATACTATGTTATAAGTGATTTTTGGATTCATCAAATTAATCAGAAATAATTCAATTTATACAGAGATTTTCAACTGATCGACAAATAAATGACAAAATTGTAAAATGAATAGATATTATTACAGTGAAAATTATAGAAATATTTATAAATAAAAGTCATCAGAAACATCACAAAATAATTAAATAATATATAAGAATAATATTTGATATGATTGACTGTTGTAACTATATTTTTAAGTAATTTTAAATTTTAATGTTTCATGTTTAAAATAACATGTTATATCGTTTAAATTAGTTTCCGTTCAGGTGTTAATCAAAAGTTAAATAAATTGCTTTTGTTGTTTTTATTTGATTATTTAGTTTGCAAGTTATTAGCTTTATGTTCTCAATAAAAAAATCCAGGATAATCTATTTGAATTGAAATTAATTTTGAAAGAAATTAAAAGAGTACAGATTTTATTTTTAATAATGTTCTTCAAACAGCGTCAATTTTTTTTTCATCTCAAAATTCACCACTAATCGAATATTTTCTATTTTTTTTCTCTTCATTTTTAGATTTTTGGAATTTTGACTTTCATTAATTTATCAAACTTACTTAAAGAAAATATAAAAATTTGATCTTTTTTGACATTTCTTAGGTACCATTTTAATTCTTGATTATGTAATATATTATTTTCATGAAAGTCCAACATAAGTAAGTGTTATTGAAATCAGTTCTATATAATATATATTTGCAAAACAAGAAATTTTAATTAATTTCATACTTTTTTAGTAAAAAATTAAATAACTAGATTATTTAAAAGATTTAAGCCACAGTTCCATGTTATGTCTTTTAAGTATAGAATTATAGGTAAATACATTATATGGTGTTAATAAATCTTCAAAAAATGTTCTATTATTATACAATATATAATTTCATCTCTCAAAACATTTTAATGTCTCACTTGTCATCCAAGTATTCAAATAGAAGTAATTAAAATTTTATGATTTTCAAATAAAGTAAGTTACGAAAAATTTTCTAAGTAATTTCTAAAATTAAATACTGAATATTAATTAATTTTATGTATGCAAAAAAAATTATTAAACAATTAGTTTTTTGAAATATTACATTTACAAAAATCAATAACTTTTTAAAGTGCAAATCGGACGAACTTTATTTTTTGATACAAAATATAAATGCCATGTTTTCGATTAAAATTCAAAGTTATGATAAATTTATTATTCATATATTATTATATATTTGTATTACTATTATTATTGTTATTATTATTATTATTATTATTATTATTATTATTATTATTATTATTATTATTATTATTATTATTATGATTATTATTAGTATAAAATGATGATTGCTTGGTAGCAGCATTTATTATTTAAAACAATAAAATGATAATTTAAGCCTTTGCTGCAAATAATGTATTTAATGAAAGAATTTTCGACTATTATTATTATTATTATTATTATTATTATTATTATTATTATTATTATTATTACAAAATTCTAAAACTTCAGTAAGAAACTTAAAATTATTTCAATTATTATGGACAGTGAAAGAAACACTAGACCATCCGAACTAATTTTGAAACAAAACATCCAGATTTAAAATGAAGCCGATGTATTATTTTAAATCAAATTACAAAGATAAAATAATTCTAAAAATCTACTTTCCCACTTCATAATCATTAACGAAAAGGTCATACTCGCTTCATATAATCTGGTAAACCGCACAATAATACTTCCAGCGATAAAAGATGCTATTGAAGTTATGTTTGGAAACAAATAAGTTAAATCGGTTCCACTTTCCAATAACACTGTGGGTAGATAATCAACTATCCATGGAATTCAGGCTAATAAACTTCTTCCCTTACAAATATTTGAATCAACAGATATATAAGGTTTGTCACAGCCAGGAATGCAGACGCCCTAATTTGAGCGGGACTATCTCGAGTTCAACAGATAATTCATGAGTACCGCCTTGCCTATGAAAATCCCCGCTTAACAAAAATATTTAATATTACTTGCGATATTGACCTTGTATCCGAAAATATCTGTTTATAACAGATGAGAGATGGATAATATTTTTAAAGATCATTCCGCTTGCAATAATTTTTATAAAATAATCATCCACATGCTCTTAATCCCACATTCTAATTCAATTTCCAAAATAATATTTAGCCTAAGAAGAGGAAAAAAGCCGATTTATACATTAATTCTTTAATCTGACAATCCTGCCCACATCTAATAGTTTTCATTCGTTTCATATAGGGTAACAAGCTTCTTGAAGATATAATACTTTGTAAATAAATCATTTGAGGAAGTATTAATATAACTTTTGATACACGTATCTAGCATTGAAGAAACTTCTAAAGCTGCTTCGGAATTGTTTGGTAAAATTAGTGAGGATATAACAATATGTCTTCAAAATTGTCCAGAAATATTCACTCACTGAAATATTCATCAAGAAGCATTAGTATCTAAAACTATATAAAAAAGTCTCAATACTATCGAAGATGTTATTAACATAAAAAGAAAGCAAGCTCATTCATATTCTGCATTTCTTTATGCTTTAACAACAAATATATAAATATGGGCTTTAAATAAATATATAAATTTAATTTTTTTATATTTTTCTTTCATATATGTTTTCTGTACCGATGAGTCCTTGAGAACTTAGCGGTTTTAATAGTGGATCTCAGCTCGTAAGTTTGGGAACCCATGATGTTTAGTGATCTTGATCCCATCTGAAATCGAATTGCAATCCATTCTGAGAACATGAATACTTCACAATAAATCAATTGCAACATCATTATTATATTGTTGAGGTCTGTAAATTAAAATAAATTTAAATAAAAAGTAAGTGAAGAAAAAAGACAAATAAAAGCGTGATCATGCACAGAATTGATAGTAAAGGAAAGTATGATGGAAGCAGTAGTAGGAAATGGCAAAAGCAGTTGCGAAAGGCAAGAATCCGGAAATCCGAGAAAAATCAATAAATTGTAAAATCATCGAAATCGAATTGGTAAAACTGGACAGGTATAGATTAGCTAATGGTCAACAAGATGATGATTAGGGATTTATCAGAAAATGGTTAGAAAGGGTCGAAAAGCATTCAAATGTGTTAAAACAGAAAACGTTAATTAATTTATTAATTGGCTAATAGAAAATCCGAGCTAATGGGAAACCCGAGACGATGGAGAACCCGAGAGATGAAGGAAACCCGGGCTGGGTAAACAAAGAGAAAAAGTAAATAGAAGGAAGATTTGGGCCCATTATCGTGACAGAATGATTAATGGGAAAAGACCAAGGAGAAGATAGTGCGTGCAGATAGGCCGGGCGGGCCATTAATTATCTTTGTTCGTTGGACCATTATGGGTGACAGCCGAAGCAGATATGTGGAGTCGAATGTCAAGTGAGAGATTGGCTTGGCAATAACCATTTGTCATCCCGATTTCGAAGAGTATATAAGGAATGGGAAAATCAGAGCAAATCGGTATTTTGCCTCAGCGAGGGTAAGAAGAAACGAGAGTAGGCGAAAGGTAAAAACGAATTAAAGAGATTAGGGAAAAGAAGATATAGAATAGGAATACGAAAAGGTGAAAAAGGATCAAATCAAAGAGAAAAGGAAAACGTTGGTCAAGAGAACATAAGGAAATAAAAGGTAAATATTATCTTTTGTCAAACCATCAACACCGAGCGGAGAATCGGTAAAACTTAACTTTGATTATTGATTATTTATTGTTGAGAAAAGAATATATATTTTGTGATTCAAATATACGTTGGGTAGTTTATTGTTTCGATTGAAAGGACACGAGGAGTCAGAGGTTACTGACTTAAATTAACTAAAACCCAACAATATATATAAATACATTTGATATTTTCCAAAATGTATGCCTGAGAAATCTGTATAATCAAAATCTAAAATAAGCTAATAATATTATTATTATTATTATTATTATTATTATTATTATTATTATTATTATTATTATTATTATTATAAAGTAATAATTTCTTGGTAGCAGCATTTATTAAATGTTAAAAAATTAAATGATAATTAAAGCCTTTTGCTGTGAAGTATGTGTTTAATAAAAATGAAGGAATTTTCAACTATAAAATAGTCCTGAAATTGAAAAGGACTATTTTTTTAGTTGAAAATTCTTTATTAAACATATATTTCGCAGCAAAAAGCTTAAATTATATTTTAATTGTTTATTATTATTATTATTATTATTATTATTATTATTATTATTATTATTATTATTATTATTATTATTATTATTATTATTATTATTATTATTATTATTATTATTATTATTATTATTATTATTATTATTATTATTATTATTATTATTATTATACCCATACCATTCATTATTGAAAAGAAAATTGATTTTTGAAAGAGCAAATACAAGAAGTTCACGAAATGCTCTTCCATCCAAAATATTATGTTCAGAAATGTTTTCATTTCATAACAAGCAGCATAATTCAATTGTTTCAACCAATGGTACATTAGTAAACAGACTACAAACATCAAACGAAAAATAATTTCATCCACACTTTGTCTATCATATTGTGCAATGCAGAAAGCAAATTCAAAACTATCTTTACATTCAAATTCTGATCGTATTAATGGTTTCAATAATCCATCCAAAAATTTGGCTTTTTTATACTGTACAGTGCCAATCATGGAAAATACAGGTCTCATCTTTATGGATTTTAAAAAATTTCCATAATTATTGGGATTTTGTCTTATACTTTTGAAAATTCAGTAAAAAGTGTTCACAAATTGGTTGAATTGTTAACGAAGAACGGTTATTCAAAATCCTTTTTATTAATTATGGTAAAAGAGACTGTTGACAAATTTATTAAAAATCCTAAGGATCAATGTTTGAGAAAATCTGGGTGTGATTTTGTTGAGGTGTGTGAGTCTGATGAGTTAAATAAATTAAATAGTGTGAGCAAGGATGATGAGCCTAAATTTGTGTTAGTATTGCCGTACTCAGAAGGTTTTAAGGATTATAAAGTGAAGATAAGAAAGCAGTTAGGGAATTTAAACTATAGGATAGTGTCAACTTCATGAAAAGTACGCAATATGTTTATTAATAAGTCAAAAACTCCGGTTGAATTGTGTTCCGATCTCGTTTATCAGTTTACATGTAATGGGTGTAATGTCACATACATTGGAGAGACTTCCCGTCATCTCTGTATTCGAGCTCGAGAACATTGTAGACCGAAGGCTTTGACCCATATTAGTGAGCACAATAAGGGATGTAAGATTAAAATAGGTGTCTGATTTTAAAATTTTATTAAACAATTTCCATAATTATTGGGAACCTGTGATTTGTGAGGCGTTGTTGATAAAGTCATTGAATCCAAAAATTAATGTGCAGAATGCAGTGAATACTTGTATTTTAAGTGTTTTTAAATAAGTTTTTTTGTATATTGTATGTTTTGATTGTTGTGTTAAATTAAATAATTAATAAAATTTTTTAAATTATTAAATTAAATTCTGAATGCTAAAATTTTAAAAGTAATATATTAATTTAATTATAATTTTTAAAAATAATTAAATGTTTTTATTAAATAAAAATTCTTTGTTTTATATAATTAATATATTTGTTTAAAATCTGTAATTTATATAGTTATTATATCCCACCTGATGATGACTGGAAAACTGTCGAAATATATATCGTGAAAAGAATGTTTGATAGGCGTTATCTTATTATTATTATTATTATTATTATTATTATTATTATTATTATTATTATTATTATTATTATTATTATTATTATTATTATTATTATTATTATTATATAATAACTGAAGTATATTTTTCATTGTGTAAAAGTCTACTTCGGATATTTAAAAATACGAATTAATATTACACTTTTTAATAAATAAATAATATTATTAACAACTTTCCACAAAAATTCATTTGAGATCCGATATTAACTGTGACTTGTGGTCCAGTTTGATTATCAAATGAAACCGAAAAAACAAGTTATTGCATTCTATTTATTTTGAACATAAAATAAACAATAAATTGATAATACTTCCAATGTATGTCTTTATCAAAAATAGATATCCCTAATCTCGAATTTTTCCAAGTTTTATATTATTAATTCCTTTCAATTAATTTAAAACAAAATTATTTCTAGAGGTTTTCACTTGAAAATTCCTGCAGACTTTCTATTATATTGCTATGAAATTATTCTAAATATAAATTTAAGAACAAATATTTGTCGTCTTAAAATGTTTTAAATATTCCTAATTTATGTAAATTTATTAAAATTTAAGATTTTATATTTCGTTATTTTTAGAAAAGTTCAAAATAAATTATTAAAAAATCTTCTTAGTGCAATAAATAAATTTAATAAAGTTTTAAGTATTTTAAGTATATTCAATATTTTTTAAATGACATGTAATATATTTCAAAGGATATTTTTAAAATATGATATAACAATTAAGATTTTTATTTTTATTTCGTTCAATTTAAACAATGTGCTAATGTTTAAAAATAATTTAGAAATAATAAATTAATTAGGCAATGCTACAATTTTCTTGGGAATATTTTTAACAAAGACAAGAAAACAACACATTATGTAAATATTTAAAAAAAGTGCAATCATAATGCAAACTAAATTCCAAAAGCATTTGTCACAAATGAACACTGTCAAATTATTCAACCTCTTTTGGGACATTGTTTTCAAATTAATCATTATTGAAATGTGACTTGCGTTTCAGTCAAAGAAACTGTTAGAACAAATTTTAAAAAATTGCATTTTAGTTTGACAGAAATTATAAAACCATTGCTAAAATGCACGATTACCTTATGAAGCAAGAAAAAGGTTTTCTTCTGAAGGTTTTAAAAGTTTTAAAATTTTATATAGAAACAAGTCCCTATAAAACAAACTACTGACCTTGGAGTGTCCGAAAATTTGGGAAAAAAGGTGAATACCTAAAGCAAGATTTTAACCTGAACAAAATTGGACTTTAATGAACGCCAGAAAGAACTTATATTTTAAGGTACGAAAATACCGCATTTTGATATAATATGTTAAAAGAAAGATTAATTTTGCTTCTTGGTGATAATGCTAAGGGGGATTGAAAAATTTAACCCCTATTAATTTATATTTATGAAAATCCAAGTCCTTTTAAAGAATTCAATAAGAATGGGTTGCATGACATTTAAAGATACAATAAAAAGGCTTGGTGAACAAAACCCTATGTGAAGACTGGTTAAAAAATTGCTTCTGTTCTGAAAAAAGACTTGCAGTTCAAAGTTTTGCTTCTTTTAGGGGAACTATTTAAATTATCTGAATCATCACAATATATGTAAATTGAATTTCTGCCTAAAGCACAAAGCTTTAATCCAACAAATGGATTGGGGTGCAATAGCTATATTTAAGTTGTATGTTTCGAGAAGAACTTTTAGAAAACTAATTAAGAATACAAATGGTAAGCCTACACTGACAAAATGTTGGAAAGTATTTAATATAGAATGAGTTGAAATCCACAACTATGAATGACGTATGAAAATAAATCTGACCATAACTTATTAAAAGCAATAATTTTGAAGCTAAGTCTCTTTCCAAAATTCGAGAAAGTATTCTGAACCTTGCAACTGAACTGGGTTTTAACAATTGAGAAAAACGATTACCTTCTTTAATTATAAACCGTTAGATCAGTCAATGAAGAGTTAGAACCAGTTGTATGTCGAAAATTAACATCAAAGGATTTATTGTGATGAAGAATTATTCGCTTAAGTTTCTCGAGGTGTAAACTATTAATTGCTACAAAGAATTACATAAAAAAGAAAACTGAAAACATATGACTTTGCACCAATGTTTTTTTAACCAGGCCCATATGAGATTATCTCTTCAGAATCTGATTTATCAACATTCAAATTTTATAATTTTTATTTAATATTTATAAAAATATGAAATTTTCATTTTAATTTTATAAATTTTTCATTTAAGTAAATGTTATTATATATTTTTTTCTATACTTTTTCTTCCATTTTATGTATTTTTATGGTGATTATTAATGAAATATATAAATGAAATTATACATTTTAAATTTAAAACTTTTTCTCTAAATTTTTTACTTTCATAAAATAAGAACAATATCTTAAAAAATTTATGAAATTGTATGAAATGTATGAAAATGTATGATTCATTTTACTGCCAACTTTCAAAGAGCGTATATGGACCGTATAAGGTGATATGATTGTATTAATAATAATAATAATAATAATAATAATAATAATAATAATAATAATAATAATAATAATAATAATAATAATAATAATAATAATAATAATAATAATAATAATAATAATAATAATAATAATAATAATAATAATAATAATAATAATAATAATAATAATAATAATAATAATAATAATAATAATAATAATAATATTAGTTGAAGTTTTTAGATAAAAGTGCAAATCAATTCCAAGTTTACTAAGAAATATTTCATTAATTTCTATATTAATAAAAGAACACCATGTCCTATAACATATAATTTTAAAATATATATTCATTTAATGTTGAAATATTGTAATATGAATGATTAAATATTTTCAATATTAATGAAATCAATGATGTTAATTTTGATAAAATAAATTAATTGCCTTGTCTACTAATTAAAATTCCTGACTTTTGAAGGTTTGAAAAGTTTTATATCTTGGTTATTGTTGGTAAAAATTAATTGAAAATAAATAATTTAATTGCAAGTGTAATTTTGTTTTAATTAATTAATTATTTTTAATATTAATACCAATTAAATTTCTTCACCTTGTTAAATTCTTTTGTTATCACTGAGAAATTTCTGTGTTAGGTTATGTTTCTTCTTTTTTTATTTTTCTTCTTTTTAATAGTAAATATATTCATTTATCATTAAAATAAATCGACATATATTTGGAATTATCGTAGTCTACTTGTCTAGAAATTTATTTGATTTTTTTCAAAATATAAAAGCATATTGACATATATTATTGAAGTAGAAAAGAAATATTTTCAATATTTTGTAGGTTTTGACATGAATATGAAAAACATTTTTCATTTCCTTGCCTCATAAAAGTCAAAGTTTTGAATTTTTGCTCAATTTAAATTATCAAATATATATTAATGTATTTTATTTGTAAAAGTACAATTTTTTTTGATAATATAAAATCGTCAAAATTAAATTAATTTTTTAATTTTCAAATCTATTTTTTATATTAATTCTAAAAATGATTTATTGTATGAGAATGTTAACAATTTTTTGCGTTTTTAAAATTAAAAAATTTTTATATGATTAAAAAATATGTTTTTGATACAGTTTTGAACGACTATTAGTTGTTAATTTGATTGAATATTATTATTTTCGTTAAGTTGTGATTAATACGATTCTTAGACTGAAGAAGACGGTTAAACAGTCGAAATATATAGCAATGCTATATTTTTTATAAACTTCGTTGATAAATTTCAAAATACGTAAATTTCTCTATTTTTGAAATAAAAACAAAATGCAATAATTATATTACTTTTTTTCATTTACTATGTATTTAGCATAGTTATTTCAATAATTTCACTAACTGAATGTCCTTTTAACAGGAATTTTTTTGGAAACGTGAAAAGTTTACTGTATACATCTTATAGTTAAATTGTCATTGTGAATGATATTGTATTACGATTTAATAATTATTTCTAATAGCTTTTAACTTTTTTAAACATACCGTCGTAATCACAAACCAGTATACCCCTAAACCCTTTTAATTATAAACATCAAAAACTACTACACATTTTAAAGTACATTGGATCAACTACTTTCAATCTTGTTGGAGGTTTTTTGTGAAATATTATATAAACAGACTGTTAATCTGATTCCAAAGTATGTTTTCGTTGGTTACAATAATGACTTCCAAACAACATAGACTTTTATTAACCATCGCCATTACAATCTAACTTTTACTTTTTAATTTTCTCCGAAAAATTCCATGTACTCGATTCTCATTTAAATAATAACATCCAGAATTTGGTGCAAAAAGTAACGAATTAGCATCAAACGTTTTCCATCCCAAGTCAGTTGATTTTTGTTGTTTTCATTAAATTATATTTAGAAATTTCTGATTTCAATTTTGACCTTCATCAAGGTAATCTAAACAATTTTAAAGCATTTAAGAAAAATAAAAATAATAAAAATAATAATAATATTATTAATAATAATTATTATTCTTTTAATAATGACAATGACAATATTATTTGCCCAAATATAGATCCTCGACTATATATTTCACGAAATTTTGTAGTATTTCTGCTATTTGTTTCTAAATAGTTGGGCAAGTTATTTTGGGGTCACTTTGGTGTAATTACGTGTTATGTTTAGGTTATTATATTATATTAAGGTCCTTTTTATGGTAAATTGCAAATTAGATTTAAGTTACTTTTTGAAAATAATTAGTTCAAAAAGAAGTTAATGAAATTATTTTTTTATATTAAGTTTTAATTTGATTGGTAGATAATATAATTAGGCAATTATTGCATTACAGAAATAAAGAAATTTCAATTTATGCAAATATTTTTAAAAATTATATCAATAAATCTTAATATCATTCAGTTATTGATTAATAATTAATATCAAAATAATAATTAATGAATCAATTAATCGAAAACTGGTCATTTTATGTTCAAAAAACTAATAAATTATAAAATTTTTGATAATGATTATTAGTAATTATGGAAAATCAAATTTTCATCGAAAAAAATATATTTGCTGAAAATGCAATTTTCAATAAATTAGCATAATTTTAAATATAATTTGTAAATAATATTTTTGGTGAATTAATAATTTTCTCAATTATACAATTAATTTTAAAATAACACGTGATTTTTTCCATTAACTTTCCAACATTAAATTAATTATTTAAACAAATAAATAATTTGTGATCTTATTTCTCATTTTCACTATTGATTTATTTGAGTATTAATTGGATTTATAAAAATAATTTTATGATGGTAAAATGTTTCATATATAATTTAAGAGATTATTTTTGGAATATTTAAATTTATAATTATTTATGGATGTAAAAATATATAATTTTTGCAATGTAAAGGTATTTATTGGATTATTTGAGATTTTAAGTATGATACCCAGAAAAGGTTTGAGGCTCCAGAGTACATTTTAGTTCTTCATAAAAATTAAAATGAATTACTATAAAGTAATTGTTGTTTATTTGGTAAAGTGAATATTTTTCTTAGTAAAACGAAGACAAAGTTAGGATATCAATACAATTCCAAGTCAAAGTTCCAAATCCAGTTAATCAAAAACTATTACTTGTATAAAAGTAATACAATTAATATAAAATTTATTAAAAAGCATTTAATTCTTTTCTTTTGATCCCTTCATTTACTCGTCGTGGGATGTGTTCAT
Source organism: Schmidtea polychroa (assembly GCA_959609185.1). NCBI lineage: Eukaryota > Metazoa > Platyhelminthes > Tricladida > Dugesiidae > Schmidtea > Schmidtea polychroa. Next base: position 21,015 of record CAUHTR010000767.1, read on the forward strand.
ATGCGGTAAAGCTACAAAGTTCTTATATTAATATAGAAATAATAAAGTTAGTGGAACCAAATTCTTTATTATCAACAAGGCAGATATGTAGAATTTATTTGTTTGCAGGAAATTTCTCCGTATTTTCCTTCAAATAAGGCTTTGATCAAAATATATGACCTCTAAAATAACTAAGTGCAAGATTCGAGCTGTATGATTGATGGTTCAATTGTCTAAACCCGCATTTTGTTACTGCTTCTTGTGTTCAACAAGAGGTGTGGATTGAAGTGTTGGCATGGAGAAAATAAAGGTTCTGGTTTCATGGCTTGAGTTGTATGGTAATGCACTAGTCTAAAGTGAGGTGTGTAAGCTCAGAAGTGTCATATCTTCTGATATAATATTTTCCCGAATGCTTGGTCCAATGTGATTCACTTGGATGATTCACTTTTCGTTTACCCATTATCTCTGCTGTTAAATACCTTGGAACGAACATGCTACACAATTTTCTGATTTCCTATTGATCCAACGTAAGGTGTTTTGTTTTCTTGCAAACATTTATATTTGAGAACAATTTATTTGTTTGATTTTTCTATCCTTCAACACAATTTCCTTCAATTTTGCAAATTTTTTTTCATCAATTTCTATAGATTTTCCACTTTTTTGACTGTCAAAAACACTATTGCTCAATATGCTTTTTCAATCTGTTAAATAATTTTTTTCTTTTTCAACTTTTTTTAAAATTAAAGACCGAATTATGCTTCTAAGTTCCACTGCATCAAACATTTTTTTATATAGCTGATGATTGAAATTAAATATTAAAACATTAAAACAAACTATAGATTTATAACATTTATCTCTTATTTCAAATATAAAAGAATTTGCTCTAACTTTATGCAATATGAAATATATATTTATATGTAATTGGGCAGTGTTATTACGGGCATAACTGTCGCCCGGAGCACGATACCTTTTTGGCGTTTCTCCCGAAAAACATAGTGATATAATATATAGAATATACTCGTAATAAGAATATAATACAAGTTATAATAGAATGCAGTACCCACCTTAAAATACTATAATATATTACGAATAGACATTACCTACTTACACTATAAAATACTATACTGTTTTTCGGGATAAATACAGACACAAGCTCAGGTTAGATATTAAATTTTACAGTATTTAGACTGGATTCGTTCTGAAATAAGTAGAATCCACGAATAATCATTTCGATATTATTTGAATACTATTGAACGTCTAGAATTAAAATGAGTGTTTCTTTATCTTGGAAAACTAAAGTGTTCAGAAAGAAAGAAGAAAGAATGTTTTGTATACTACGGAGATATTTGATTGATTTACTGCAAACATTATTTATAACTTATTTTATCAGACAAATCAAGAAAGGAAATAATTATAGTTATATTACAATAATTATTTAGTTAAAATATATTTCCCAGAAATCTACAAAAATAAAAATTGAAATTTTCCGGAAAATCTTGTTTGTCTTGGGGACTGTTTGGTGCCCTTCTGTGAGTGGTGCCCTGCACATGATAAATGTCTCTTGCCCCCTCGCTATGCCACTGTAATTGGGAGTACTTTATTGTTGAAATATGCCTTGCGGAAAAGATAGTGCCAGTTATTATTGGTTATTGTTTTAAGAATAAATAAAATTTTATCTCAATGTTAATTGATATTTTAGTTTAACACTAGATATGTGGATATTTTGAACATATTTTTACTTATTCCTGTTCTATTGATAAATACATGAAAATTTAGTATTAATTCAGCAAAATTAATTTGAAAAAAAATTTTTTACAAAAGTTGAATAATTTTCCAAAAGATTATATTAATATTTTCTTTATTTTTAATCATGAATTTAAAATCTGTCAAGTTGAGAAGTTTGTAATCTCGTGTTATTGATAAAATTATTTACATAAATTAAATTTATTCAAAAATATTAAGAAATGTAATAAAAAATTTAAAATAGTAGATAATATTTAGTAAATCTGTTGATAATGACTTCCTTAACAGGAAATCGAAACGTAACTTTTTTCAGTTCAACGATATTGAAATAAACTTGTAGCGTGAATTAAAATTCTTTCCGTAATTTTTTAATCCTGCTGCAAAATATTTATGTCTGAATTCAAATATTATCAATAATTATCTAAATTATATCGCAATGAATTCAACTAACTTAATTCCATTATCATATTCGGGATTATGAGAAGCAGCTATTATAATTCCAACAGTTTTAGCTTCATACATCGATCTCATTGCAGTGAGAAAGCTCCTCTGAACAGTAAATCCATATAAATATTTCGAATTCATTCTATAACATGATGTTCAATAAGCCACAAATCTTGAAATCATGATTATCACTTGAATTTTTAATTCATCTATTATTTTAAATTAATACAAGACTAGAAACTTCGAAAGGTTATTTTTAAAAAACCATTTAAACAAAAACTAAATCGCAAATAGCCACTTCAAAACTTAATTTTCAAATCTTTAATCCACAAACACACACATTAAGGAGCACACCTCATACTGAGACAAACTGCATAGACACTCACTTAAGGAAATACACCTCAAAGATTTGATTGGACGCATACCCCATGGGGAAAATGCTTCAATTCATTTCACAACATTATTAAAACAAATGAGTTTTTTTCTGGTTAGTATAATGTTTTAATAAACTTAAATTTACAAAATACAATAAAGGTTTGATTTTTAGTCATTCTTAGTTTTAATAAGTAAAAATTAATGATTATATCACCATGTTTTATTAATTTTATTATTTATTTATAGTTATCTTTATTTTTAGATTAAATGGCATATCCTAAACAGTCTCACAATATTATGTGCATAAATTTTTCTAATTTTCCTGTACAATTTGTTAAACTCAGTTTGTTTATATGATTATTCATTTATAAAATATAAAATGTATAATTTTATTTATAGTATAAAATTTTTAAAATGTATAAAAGCTTTTTCAGGACGAATCAAAGTAAAAAATAGTAGTAACCAACGCCAATGATTACGCGTGATTTATCAAACTAAGTTTTTGTCGATGAAACTCATTCTAATCTGTATTTTTTAGATCATAAATCAGTCCTTTGGTAAATATTAGAGCTTTTATTTCCTTGTTTTCTCCAAAAACTTAAACGTGACATTGTTGCTAGCTGTAATACGAATATATTCCTGATGTTTTAGGGGACTTCATAGTAAGTATAAATGATATTCCAATTTGATAAAGAATCTAATAAACCTTGATAAAGTTAATAGAATGAATTCCTGAACTAAAATAAATTAAAATTAATAAATTAAAATTTTTGTATAATACAAGTTTCAATTTCAAAAATAAACATTGTCAAATATTATGAAATTAAATTAAAATAATTAATTTTATTAACAAATTTTGATTAAACAATTTAAAGATACATAATTATAATTCAAGATTCAAAGAAAATTAAATTTACTTATTTAATTTAATATTCAATAATTAAATGACAATAGGGTTAGGGTTAGATCAATGTTTTTTAAGAAAACAAGACACATTTTCAGCACAAGTTTCGTCGTGTAATTGGGCTTACTTGGGTTATTTTTGTCTTTAATTCTACAGTTTTGTCTTTTAATAATAAATAATATTATAAGAAATTTTTTTCCAATTCACTTGAAAAATAGCAGTGCCGAAAATTCATGAGTATCAAAAAACATCGACATATTACTGACTTATGGTCTTCAAGCTCTCTTTTTTATAAATATATTTTTTTATATATATTTATATGACCTAGAAACTTTAAATAGAATAAGCTGTGGATATTTTATTATACCATTATGTTAGATAATGTATTAATTGCATTTATCAAATTAAAATTTAAATATGCTGATCTTAATTGTTCACTTTTATTTAATAAGTACTTGTTAAGTGTCATTAATTTGTTTAATATTATGTAATTATTTATTAAAAAAACTAATTAAAATAAAAAAAATTCATTGATAGTATTATTGTGGACGCTCATTGCCGAATTGATTTGATATTTATTTATTAGTAACATCTAATAAATTTTTCATTAAATTTTGCATGGACTGTAATTAAACATTTGATCGTATAATATCAACAACTACTTTTTAATTTATTTGAGAATTGCTACTGTAAATACTTTATTTTGAATTGTGATTATTATTTTATTTCATTTTAATTATAATTATTTTTAATTCTTTTGAATTATAAAACAATTTTTAAACTGAAAGTAAATAATTAAATTTAACAAAAGTGTCTAAAGAAAATAATTCAAGACAAAATGAATTCTAATTATCGAAAACTATGGTCATTTAAATAGTTTTAAATTCTCTTTTTTGCACATTCACATTAATTTTAATTTAATCTCTTTAATCTCATTTTTCCAGGGCTTTCTTGTTTGAAAATTTTTCAAGTGTCATTAATAAATCAGCTTTAATATTTCTACTAAATTATGAATAATTTTCCAAATTTTATTAACTTGTTCAACTTTGCAAAAAATTAAATTTGGTAAAACGAATATTGCCATCTAATTATATTTTATTAAATTTAATTCTTTCACGTTTAAATAAAATTTCGAGTTAAAAGAATTAATAATTTATTTTTTAAATTTAATAGTTTAATCGTAATAAATGTCATTTTTTAAATTTTTTTTAATACAAGAGACCCACACAAATTTAGTACTCGGAGGGTTATACAGATTAAAAGAGAAAGATAAATAAGCACTTGGGAAATTTAATTTATAAGATTGTGCTTAATTCAGATAAAGTACGCAATATGTTTATGTATAAATCTCTGGTTGGATTGTGACCTGATATCGTTTATCAATTTTCATGTAATGGGTGTAATGTCACATACATTGGAAAGACTTCTCATTATCTCTGTATTTGATCTCGTGAAAATTGTCAACAGAAGGGATTGACCAATTTTAGTGAGCACAATTATGGTTGTATGAGTAAAATAGGTATTTCTGAAATATAATTGATTATTTTGATTAAAAATTTTAAAAACATGTTGTTTAAAGAAAAATTAATAAAATTTGATTATAAAATATATAATATATATATAGAATTTTATATCCTATCTAATGATGATAGGAAAACGATCTAAATGTTTGTACAGCAAATGTTTGATAGGTGCTTCTTATAATTAAATTATCGTCATGTTTATTTATTTAATTATTTATTTTAACTTATTTTAATTATTTAATTTTATCTCTAAAGTCTGACAAATTAAATTTTAACCTTAAACTTTTGGATTACTTTTATTGGTTTTTAATAGTCTTTAATTGGGTGGGCACATTTGATTTACCTGAAAAATGTGTCATTCAAAGATTTAGTTTCATCTTTTTGCTAATTAATTACAATCAGATAAATTTCGAGATTTGTATTGGAAAACTTTTTACTGACTTTAACATTAACTTTCCATTTGGATTAATAAACTATTATTAAAGAAAATGTTATAGGAAAGTTCTAAATTCCTTTATTTTTCCATATTGCTGTGGATTTAATTGAAATTTTTAGGGTTGTCCCAAGTCATAAAAAATTCTGGCTCTGGGAAGGAATAGCCATTTTCTTCATCTGAGAAAGCTAGAAATCAAAATCCAGATTTAAATTTAGACAATTTAATTTTGTATTAAAACAATAATAAGAGTAATTAAAGAAAAGTCAAAATGTTTAATATAACATTTATAAAACAAAAAACATACAAAAAATATTTTCCCATAATATGTTTTCAATATATATCTCATGGAATTCTTCCACTTTGCAAACTCAATGACTACAGATGTAACTGTTCTCATAAATTTTAACAGTATTCGAATAAAAACATTGTATTAGTCTTAGATAATGAAAATTAATATATGTTTTAGAACAGTATTTTTCAAAGAGGGGTATGCGAAAAAATATTAAGCGTACTCCAATAAAATATATATTTAAAGAAATAATTTTGTTTGGAAAATTTTGAATTATGGGAAAAGAGAAAAATTTAATGAAATTACGCAGAATGTGATTTATTATATAACGGGTAGGTTAAGAATAAATACTTATTTTAAATATATACTTTTTAAATAAATACTTTTTTGTTGCGAATTAATGTCAATTCAATGGTGCTTCCAAATTGTTAGACGACTTTGGAGACATAAGATTTATTAATACTAAAAAACAGATTATATCTTTGGAAATAATTATATTGTAAGTCTCTTGAGCAAGATACACACATGCATAAATAATACAATATCGCACCTTTGACATACATTACGTAATATTCAGTCATGTAAATTCAACATGCAATAATATTATTTCAAATAGGTATTATTTACAGTTATCCTACACAAATAAAAATTCCAAAAGCTTATTGTAGAAAATATTGTATTTGGTGTGCACAAAAAACATTGAACCAATATATACATCATTTGTAAATTTTTGATTTGTGTGATAAATATTTGTACATCATTGTTTAAAAATATTTTACAAATACTCTTTGTGTTTTAATTATATACATGTTCACCTAGATGAGAATATATTATACTTAAAACTAGCTAGAATATGGGTACCCTTTGCAATACCATACATAAGAAATTATCCCATCAAATCTACTTTACAGTTAAATACATTTCATTTTATGTCTTTAAACTCAACAAAATTCTTAGATTATTTGTATTGTAATTGAAATAGGTTATAAATAGAATTTACTTATGTATTTTATGGTCTGGATTTTAAAATCCTTGTGATCCGATTTTAGGGATAATGAGTGGGTTAAGTACAGTAAATCTGACGGACATAATACATGTCAAAATAAGCTTTTCTTCTCGAAAATCCAAATTAATTACATTTCTTTTTTTTCTGTTTATCGAAGGGCAATAAACCTTTGATTAGTTTTTAGGTTTGTATTAATAGATTTCATTAATAATTTGATTATTTAGCAGTTTCTTTCAATTGCAATATTATTGTTTTCAGATTACTCTTTCTATAATCGAGTACTTTTTTTAAAAATAATATCATTTGTTTTACAATAATTATTAAAATTAAATTGTTTAAATATGTTAATTGTGGGATTAAAAATCGTGTTAATGATGTAGCGGAATTTTATAGTTTTTAAAATCTCAATTGACTAAATTACATATCAATATAATTTTATGTGTAAAATATATTAGGCTTGAAGAACCAATATAAAATTAACAGAGAAAAGATTTATCAATTTTATCAATAGAATGAATTAGATGGGACAATGGTTATCAACGATCCCTCTAAGACGAGAAGGTTTCTGTTTGGAAAGCTAAAATACTTAGCAGACCAAATCATCAAATGTACAAGTGCAACATCACTTTTATACTGACCGAAAATTGGTGACTTAACACTCGTAGTTGATGTTATTTTTTGATTTCATTTCTGTTTTTGTCTTAAAAATTCTAATTATATTCAAATAGTATGTGTGTGTGTGTATTACGCATGTGGATCCATAACACACCATTAAACAACTTATGATAAATAATAAATGGCAATTTTATTTTTTAACTTATTTTGATATTGTCCCTTTTTGGTTGTTGTTAAACGTTTATTAAACAAACATTGGAGCATTCTTGCAATTTCATTATAGCTGGAACCTGATATACCTTAATGATCAGAGCAATGAAATACCCCATTTCAGTTACATAATAAATGGTAAATTGATATAATAGACAATAAATAATTTATTGCAAATAATAAAATATTCTTACAAATAATCCCTACAAATAAGTTGTAATAGGTTTTGCCTATTGAAATGTATAAAAGTTATGAATCAATAAATTTGGTATGAGTCGCTTTGGGGGGGGGGGTTGTTTTTCATTATTTATAACATTTATGAAATATTAATTTTAATATTGATATAATCTAAGTCCAAAATTATTTTTTTTTAATATTTGTTCTACTATAATTGGTTCTATAATAGATTAATAAATGAAAATTGGTTCAGAATTCATTAAAATTATCCCACATAAAATATATTATAATTCTCAAAATCTCATTTATTTTCTAGTTCCTTTTAATTGATTGCATTGCATCATTAAATATATTTTTGAATACACTCGTTGCGACTTCCTGCCTTGTTTAAGAGTCTTCATTCTCTCTCTGTTTCTTAGGATATTTCATTCAATAAACTAAAATAAATAATTAATTGTTTTACTATAATTTACTAGGCTTAATTTGAGAAATTAAAAATAACAATAAAATTCCGAATTTTCGAAGCTTGGTACGTTTAAATTATAAAAATAAATTATAAATGAATAGATGAATTATAATTAATTTAAACAGAAAATAAAACATTAATTGTTGTAATAATATATAGTACAGTGTAAATAGATATAATTTTTTTTTAAATAATAAATATATTAATAATAATAATAATAATAATAATAATAATAATAATAATAATAATAATAATAATAATAATAATAATAATAATAATAATAATAATAATAATAATAATAATAATAATAATAATAATAATAATAATATAATAATAATAATAATAATAATAATAATAATAATAATGATAATAGTTTACAAGTAATTTGCAGAGATAAAATGAAATTTTTTTATATTTTTTTCAAATGACTGGCATTTTATCAACATATTTCTTAAGAAATTAAAATGAGATCAGTTAGATTTCAAATGTTTAATTACAATTATAAATGTAAATATTTCATTTAATTGGAAATTTTGTTATTGTCATCTTTTCCAAAAATGAAAAATAAATGAAAACAGAAATTTTTTAAAAAGAAATAACATATTTATTGACGAAGAGATTACTGAATTTAGAAAATATTTCCCATTAATAAAATATAAGTGCAAATAGTAAAAACCAATATTTTAAATAAAATAATTTAATATTTCAAAAAAAAACTGAATTATATAAAGAATATAAATAAAGTATAAATAAAGTAATAAATGCAGTTAATTCAAGAATAATAAATGAATGAATATAAAAATAATGACAAAAATCTAAAACTACATTTAGTCTCCCTTTATTATTTATAAAGATTTGATTGTATTTCCAAAACAAAATGAATTTGTAAAAACTGATATCCAGAATAATGATACTAATATTCTAATTTTCCAAAACAGAAACAGGCAATAACTTAAAACTGAATTTTGTAGTGTCCTCTGTCTTCAAGTTTACTTTATCGTAAATTAAATCCTTCGTTTTTTTCTAAAGAAAATCATTTAATTTATCAATTTATTTAATGTTTCAATATGACTATATCCAGATTTAATAAATTCAATGCATTTAGAAAACCTTGTTGAGACTTCTTTTGCCGAAAAATTACAATATTTTGTTTAAAACAACATTCAACAAATGTAATTTTCTTTCATTTTGGGTGGAATAATTTCAATTAAATTATTACATTTGTTTGCCATTTTGTTTTATTCATCAAGAAAAATATTGCATACAATTTTGTACTAAAAACAATTGTTTTGTTATTGAGCAAATATATTGATAAAGAAAAATAAATTTAATTTTAACAAAAGGCTTGGACGTTAAATTTGAATAAAGTTCCAAATGAATACTAGATTTTTAATGCGTGTTTAAATTTATCTTTCTTCAATTGTAATTTTCCTAACATATTTTGACCTAACTGATTAGATAACAGAAAAATGACCGATCAAAATGATATGATAATATCTTGGATTCGTTTCCTAAAAGAAATTCTAAAAGTCTTACTTCTTATTTCTAACACATTTAGACACATTTAAAAAATAGTTCTTAAAATATTATAATGGCCTTTGAACAACTGTTTATAAAGTGTTACAACACTGTTGGCTCCTCATGTTTTAATTTGAAAATATTGTTCATTTAAATATATTTTATTTAATTAAAAACCTAATTGTTTTTGTTGCAATTTAAATTGAGAAAGGCGCATTTTTATAAAAGATTGAATTAAAATTCAGATATACTAATGTTATTTTTCTTTCACAGTTTAAGAAGTACCAAACAAGATATTATACATTATCCTATTCGAGAATCACTATAAATTTTTGTATTTGATTTTATTATTCTTAATATTTTAAAGAGTATTTCAAAAAATATTTCTTTTTAAGTAATAAATAATTTTTATTAAATGTACATTCAAAATCCTTAAAAAATTACTGAAGCATTGATATTAGCAGAAACCATGAATAAAGTCAGTAAAATATTTTATTTTATTTTTTTTTATTATTTTTACAATTTCTTTTATCTTCATTTTTTTTTCATAATTTAGCTTTAATATTTATTTACCATTTAACACAATTTTAGCTACTACTTTCTCTAAAAAATACTTGAGTTTGACATATTTTCCATTATTTTCCAATTAAAAATAATCAATTAGGATTTTCAATAAATGGTAATATATCAAAGATATTATCATTTATTGAACACCTAAACTGACTATTTATAACGTGATATACTGACACAATTTATAATAACAGCTGTCATGAGAATTTTGGTTTGCAACCAGGCTATACTCTCTAATAGTATTCTTATACATAACTCTACCAACGTTAGCAAATGTTACGGGTATATGCACTTATAAGACGTATGTACAACTGTAATTAATATGTTGATTATAATTATATATGTTTAATTATAAAACAAAATAGTCAGTAATTTTAATATTTAAAACATATTTTATAATAGATTACGATTATACTATTATATCGATAAATAGGGCTAAAATGTAGTAATTACTCTGATATTAATATGTGTTGATTACAGACGCACGTACAACAGTAATTACATATGTTAATTTGAAAACAATGCAAAATATTATTAATACTCAAGAATAGTTGAGAGTTAACAATTGTTCCAGATATATAATATCTCTTTAAATTATAAATATTTTATTTACTGAGCTTGCAAATACATAAAATATGAATCATGTTCAATGGGATAATATGTAAAGTTAATAAGTGTATATGTAGGGCATTTCCTAAGCACGGAAGATATTCACGGTTAAGTAGAAAAAAATATATATTACAAGACCTAATGAAGGATAAAGTTACTCATACAACTAAAGAAAAGCAACATCAGACAAAAATACAAAATTAAAACAATTCAAGCGAATATTGTAAAAATAATTCAGATAATATGAGAAATTAATGCTTGATTGCACTGTAATTTCGTACAACTGGGAAATAATTTTATCGAGAAAGTTCAAAGAAAAAACTCAATAAAAATTAAGCTTTGATTTAAATCTTTAACTGGAGAGAATAAAACTTGCTAATTTTAATAATTTTATTTGTCTGAAAACTTTATGGATTGGTAGTTCTAGAGTTAACGGAATTAAAGGTCTCGTTCAGATAGATTAGGAAACAATATACAAAACATTTACAATTAAGGACTCATTTCTGAGTTATAACATTTAAAACATACATTAATAATTGCATTGTTTTTATAAATTATTTTTTTACTTTTTCTAATTTTCATTATGCAGTAAATTTAACATGTTTTTTTATGATTAATATTTATAAAATAAAATATTGCAGACAAAATGGAAAGTGGTAAAGCTCTTTTGTCTGTGTGCTTATTCTGTACTTGTATAATAACTGAAAGTTTCTCTTGTTTAAATCGATTATTTTAAATATATGAAATTAAATTAATCATTTTAAAACATTCCAATTTTAGACAAATAATAATAAAACAACTCACTGAGGAAAAGATTTCGTGAAAATGATAGCTGTAAAATAAATTTATAGCTGAGTTATTTTCATAAAATGTTTAAATAGAACTTAAATATCAATTGGTTTTATCTGGAATTTATGTGGGTTATCAAATTTTTGTTTAATTGAATCAATATTGGTTTTGTTTAGATTGTTCAATTGTTGATAATTCAATTTTTCAAGTTACTTGTCCTTGGCGGCGTATGTATTTCGAGAACGCTATATATATATATATATATATATATATATATATATATATATATATATATATATATATATATATATATATATATATATATATATATATATATATATATATATATATATATATATATATATATATATATATATATATATATATATATATATATATATATATTGTTGAGCCCAACTGAGTCACCAGTACAAATCATATTAGAGGTTCTAAGATCATTATACGTTCCGTGAGTAAAATTGTGCACCCCATATAAGTATAAAGATTATTAAATTAAAAATATATAAAATTAATAATAAATATTAAGTTTTAAACAACAAACTTTTATTCAAACAGTACAAATAAGATATTATGTCAGATGTATTGAAAGGATTGCTAGTTATCTTTCTACTCAAGTTCAAGATCATTCGCCTATATCTTATATACCTTCTTTTAGACTGTGTAAAGGCTAACTTTACAAGTTTTAAAAATTCCAGAGATAAACTTATATAAAATAATTGGCATAATAACTAAAACAAGGTACGAACTTCAAGACCGATTTTTTATTCATGAAAAATATTGCATTTGATCTTTTAATTGTTTTCGGTACAATGTCGTACAGTGAACAAACATTCTAAAATTTGATATAAATTATAAATCCCTGTATAAATTGTTTATCAGAAAAAAATTAGAAAATGTACACCTAATTCTGTTGTTACACGATAGATACGTTCCTAAAAAATTCGTGTAACAAAAGATATTGGCTGAATGGAAAAATAGTAGATTGGTTCCATACCTAAAAAAGCAACAAAAGTACAATAAAAAAACAAAAGTATAATAATAAATATAAAAAATTCCTTGTTAGAGTTCACAAAGGAATTTGTTTTTCGTGCTTACACATTTTAATTCATTAAATATATTATATAAAAAATAAATTATGATTTGGAAAAAAGAAAATAATATCAGAAATTCATTAATATAAAAAAGTAAAAATAATATAAACATAACAATTCATTGTCATTTTCTGACACACGTATACGTTTGGGTAAATCTATACGAGCAGAATCAATAAATTTATACGAGCACCTTATTTTACTTATAACTTGTTAAACAATCAACAACAACTAAACGTCTTTTCTTTTCAATTCTCAAAACCAACCTAGTACAAAGTACATTATGTTTTTACTTTATGTATATTCCGGGGAATCCCACTCAAAGCGAAAACATACGCATATAATCGACATAATCTAACTGAATTCTGAAGAATATAATGCGAAGTTAAAATGTATGTATACATAATTTGTGAAAAATGAAAATAAAAAAAATTCATAGAATATTGAAAATCGTGTTAAAACAAAGCAATTCGTGTAAAAAGAGAAAAATAATTCTTTTTAATTAGTGTTAAATCAAATTCGTGTAAAAACAGAATTAGGTGTACATAGTTAACTTCAAACTATGAACCAAATATTGAGGCGTTAGTGTTAAAAAATGAACTTCTATATTTAACTATTACTAGTTCCGTTCAAAAATGATTGCCCGTTTTGGTGAAAATTTTTGCTCAAAAATGATTGTCTCGTTAGTTTTATATACAATATATTAGCTTCAATTTCCCTTTAGACAACTTTTTATTTATGAAATAAATATTTTATTACAAACTACATATTATTTTACATACCTCGTAGTATTTTGCTAGCAGTTTCAATTGCTTCTAAATTGCATGTTAATGTTTCTGGAAATTGATTCTTTCTTCGCAATGCTTCTATCCCAATATGTACCTATTGATAATTATTACCCCCTCCAGCTAACATTGAACTTTCAAACGCTTTTTGAAAAGTCAAGAAAACATTTTCTACTTTTTGAACAGCATAATCCTCCCAGACATGTTGGACAACGGCAATAAGATCGTCAATATTTTTCGGAGAACTTTGACATTGAATAGAATGAATGGAACTGAAGTAACCTAAATAAAGTACATTGAAATTTGGACTGTTAGGTGGCTGACAAATTAAGTTAATATTCCATCCATCCGTATGTCCAGTTTTAATAATTTCAGGATCATCAACTTTAGTATGAAGACGAGCATTATCCTGTTGTATTTTAATTTCCAAAGATTTCTGATATTGCGGTCATTTTGTTTTAATTGCAGGAATAACTTTTTCTATATTAAGCTTTGTATAAATATCTCGATTTATTTCGATTGGTTTTGTCACGAATGTCCCTTTTGATTGATTTTTAGAATTTCGTTTCGCAGGTTCATATTCAACAATCGGCCGAAGCCCAATTTTTCCATCAAATTTAGTTTTTCGGTGATAATCTCACCGGGGTTTAACCAATGCAGCGAGAAACATTACTTTAGATATGAATTGTTTTCTTTGTACTTAACGATGACGTACTTCTTCTTCAGGGAATAAATAGAAATTAATTTTATCTCTTGAAAGATAGAATCATTTTTTGTTCACATGTACGATATTCTCCATCAATTCGAAATCATTTGTGGTCCGGTCAATATGTGATAAGGCAAACTCCAAACGCCTTTTTTTGTTTTGCGGTGTTAACATTGACCTCAGAGAGTTGCTGTGTCTCTTGATTACGTTTTCCTTTGTTAAATTACATAGTGTACCCAAGGAAATTGTGGTTTTTTTATTTATTGTCCTCATGTTCCTTCTGTCGCATTTTGGTAATGCTAAAATTTTGTTTTGAAGTTCTTGTCGACATAACTTCTTGCGGTCAGAATTTCCTTTAATTCTGGAACTAACGTTGGCAAATTTCATGCCTTGGAGTGTGCATTGGCCGACTCTCATCCAAATTTTTGAAATTGTTTTCGGTGACTTTTTAAATTCTCCAGCAACATCTTTAATTTTTCTTTTTGTCAATTTTTTATTTTTAGATCGCACCAGAAGTGCTTGTAGGATGGCATTTCTCTCCTTGTCAATTAAATTTTTATACTTTACTCCAGAACGTTGAATTTCTATGATTTAAGGTTTTTTGAACTACAAAGAATATAGCAGCGGGTTAATTTGGTGCACAGCCAAAATTTCAAATTATAAAATTTATTTATGAAATTATTATAAACTGAACGTTTACTTACCAAAAATTATTTTATGATTCTATTGTTCATACACAAATGACATATTGTCATCTTATATTGTTAAGTTGGCAACAAATGTCAAATGAGACAATCCTTTTTGAACGGTGGAAGTATTAATTTTGTTTTATTGTTTTATTTTTATTTTAGTATGTTTTATTATAGTCAAAAAAATATTTCGTTAAGTAGTCTTAATAATTTGAATTTAGTGGTTTGTGGAGTGTCAAATACTTCAAAATTAATTATGTAACCTTTTAGTGTACGTATGGTGCCAACATTTAGTATGGGTTTAAACTTTAAGTAAACATAAATTGTCATGTGAAATATCATGAAGTAATCAATATAAAATAACAAAATCATGATTCAAAATTTTCATTGAATCAAGAAATTTTCTATTTTTCTGCTTTAAATTTTACAATTTGTTTGGAGGTTCATGAGGAATATTCCTCCTGAAAAAGGAATCGAATGGATTAAAATTATTATTTTTGATAAATAATGGGAATAATCTTCTTTTCATCAAATTGAGATTGATATTAATATGGATAAAATTAATCTTATTTCATAATAATGATGGATTTCTTTTTAAGAGGATTATGGAAATAATGAGATTACTCAAATAAAAACCCTAAAAAATATTTTTTTTCTCAATTAAAATTATTTACTGGGATTTATTTAACCGATATTTTCAAGTAATTATGTTCAAAAACAGGTTTTTCATTAATTAGATGCTTAAATGTAATATGAATTGTTTTTATATACCATGCGAATAAATTGCCATGATTCCTTTTCTTTTATATGTGAGTTTCATATTTAATTGGAAAATGCTGACAAATCCATTCCAGTAAAAAAAAGTAGAAACAAATGAAGTCATTACAAATTATTTATTCATATTATGATTATTTCAACTGTTGGTGATACATAATATGTTTGATTTCTGTTTCTGCATTGGCGATAATGTATAATTCATCGTCAAAAATCATTTCAAACAATGATGATGGCAACTTCATTGACTGTAGTTGCATTAGAGAATTAAGTCTTCGGAATACGCAAATAGCAAAAAATGATATTATTAATCTGATTCAAAATATTTATAAATAGAAATATAAATAAATAATATTATAAGAACTTATTATGATTTTCACCTCTGATTTCCTTTCTATTGGCATTATATTTATTAAAAAATTAACTATGAAACAGTAAAGATTTTAAAAAGAACATCGATATCTTTACTGATTCATAGTCAATTATTTAATAAATATAATAAATAAATAAGGAAGAATTCCTTAATAAACTTAAATTAATTTGTCAATGAATATAACTTTTGAAAATTTAAATATTTTTTAAATAAAAAATACTTTGCAAATTTTTATACAAAAATATATAAGAAATTAATGACTTTAACGGAAACAAAATATTAATAAAGAACCTTTATTCTTTTTGGTCAGCTTTGATCGATTTTCATTTTTTTATTTTCATTATGCCGATTGATCAAAAACTTCATTTTCCTATGTAACACAAATTTTTGGTACTGCCTTTATCAAGTGTTATTGATAAAGGCAGTACGGAAAATTGGTGTTAAATAGGAAAATATATAAATAAATTGACTTCTCTACTAGTTGTTGGGATTTTTATAATTGGACTAAAAATCTTTACCTTTAAGATTTTAAATATTTTTCACATAAATATTACATTTTTTTTACTTAGTGTCTGTGATGCTTTTTTCGTCAACAAAATCTTTAATAATTTTTCAGAATATTTCATTATTTACTTCTATAGAATGAAATTTAATCATAAGTTTGGAAGAATTTTTAATTCATTCTTTTTTCCTTTTTAGTAATTTTAGATGTAGAAAAATAAATTTTACGTTCTGTTCATTATTTATTTGCGAAATTTTCAAAGGAAACCTTTGACAAAATATACTAATTAATTTGTTATTATAAATGCTTTATAACTCTGCATATATTGTTGAGTATTATATAAATAATTTCATAATATAATGAACATAATATAATGAACATAATGAACATAATATATTCAAAATTTGTTTTTTACTTCTTTAAATTTATTTCACATTTAGATTTCCTAATTCCATTAATATTCCAGAACTTTACGATTTATTAAGAAAAATCCTATTTAATCATTTTGATTCAGATTAAAAAATTAATTTATTACAAAATCTTTATTTCTTCTTTTATCCCATCTTTAACATTTTGCAATTAAATACAATAACAATTTTAATTCACGAAAATTAGCATTCAAAATCATTTAACTAAAATTCCAATTCATGACATTTTACTTTTTTCGTAACAAATTTTTGTTAATTTTAAAATGAATTTATAATTCAAACAAAATTAAAACTAATAAAACTAATTGTAAACGTTTTTTATTACTTTATTTTAATATTGTAACTAAAACTACAATTGAACATTACATTGAACTCATTCATTTTTTTACGATTGACAAATTTGTTTAAATATTGCATTCTTTTTTTGGCAATAATTCTATCTTTTAATGTAAATAAAACTACCTTAAAGTGAATGATTTCTTGGTAGCAGCATTTATTATTTAAAACAATTAAGTGATAATTTAAGCCCTTTGCTGCGAATAATGTATTTAATGAAAAATTTTCGACTAAAAGATAGTCTTTGCCAATAAGATAGAAATTGACTTAGAGATTTAACTTCACTTGTTTAATTGTGATTTGATTTTATCCAACTTTTACATACTTGATTGATTTGATAACAACGCAATAATTAAATTTTATTTTTATACTAAAAAATAAAATTTGACAAAAATATTGTATAGTTCGAAGATTTTGACTTGTAAGAATTTTATTATCTTAAAGCATAATATTTTATAATTTAAAGTAACATAGAATGTACTAAAGAGGAAAAATATTTTATAGTACATTTTAATAAAATTTAATATTTTTATATATTTCAATTTTTCCTACTTACTATGCAATATCAGATGATTATTTATGAAGAAGTGAAGGAAATTGCACAAGATCAACAAAATCAACTGAAGCTATTGAAGAAATGGATAATATTTTATCCGCAAAAATGGTATTTGTATATTGGAAAGTGTGTCAATATTTTGATGAAGTTAAAAGGAAATATTTTGTCGACTGTTAAGAAGGCTTTTGTATAAGCATATAACCACAAAATAAAATAGTAGTTTCATCCTCAATCAGTTGTAGAGTTCCATGTAAAGTATTTCTGTTGATCATTCAATAGTATCTTAACGCGTTGAGTGTATTGAGAAGTGTAATGGTTTGTGATGTTCATGTCGAAATGCTTTCAGGAGATATGTTTCTATTAATTGTTATTGTACCAATTTTATATAGTAATGGAATAACACTTTTCTTCGCATAACTAAAAGGACTTTAATCATGGTTGAGTAATCCGATAGCGAATTGCGGAAAAAGTTCCTAGTTATGGATGATTCTGAACATATAGTCACTTTTATGGGCAAAGTGTATGATATAAGTAGTACTTCTTATATGAATAGTACTTCTTGGTTAATAAAAATGACTATTTGAATATTATTTTCAAAGATAAAGAAGGAAGGAATTTATAAAATTTATATTCTAAGCTCTGAAACTTTTGTGTGACATTTTTTGCGTTAAAGTGAAGCTTGTGAATCTCTTGTAAATTGTTTGTTTTATTATATGATCTAGAGCAGCGTTTTCCAGATGAGTTATCGCAGATTAGTTCCATGTGTGATGTGAAATTTTAGGAAGATGTATTTATCTTTTATGTAAAAGTCACTTTTTGCTACACTATATGGAATTATTTATTAATAACTATAACTAAATATTTTATAAATAAATTTTATTTCGTAATTAAGTATAGAGGTTAACTTTTTTTATTATCCTTTGTTTATCATTATAAGCAAAGAATTTGTTTAAAATTTAAAAAATATATTAATTTTTTAATAAGATAATCTGAGAGTAAGTCTTTAACTGAATTATACAATTTGAAAAAATTTTGATATTTCATTTAATTTCATTTTGGCATAAGATCAAAAATTAGTTTTCTATGCAACATAAATTTTCGGTACTGTTTGTTACATCATTTTTAAATTGTGTTTGATATGAGCAAACAATTTGGATGTCTATTTTACGCGATATATCTTTTTATAATTGTGTAGAACATACACTAAACCCCAATTACGCCGCGTTGTAAAATATAAAAACTTTATGGAGTGTGTTAGCAGTATTTACATCTAGAAAAAATCAGTAATTACTACTAGCAAATTATTGTCCATATTTTTTATCAAAATTTTGAAATTTCACATTCTAACTTATTGCCTGATTATTTAATTAGATTTTAATGGAAGTATTTTCAAAAATATGTTATTTTTTAATTGGTCTTCTCAACATGCCACTAATAAGTAATTGAGCATGCTTCGGTCAATGAACACATTTTTCTGCTTATATTCAAATGAATTCAGAAATGTTGATAATAATACTTGATAAAGGTAGTGATGAAAATTTGTGTTGCATAAAAAATTAATTTTTGATATATTTTATGTATGCATGTAGAATATGTTAAACCTTTTATATGTATTTGTCACTACAAAGTAAGACTACAAATGATCATTAATATTTTTGAGTGGAATAAAACACAAACCCCTTAATTGTTTCAATATTTAGGAACATCTGTTTACACTACTATCAAAATAAATGGATGATCTTTTGTCATATTGAAAATAAATAAAATATCTAAAAAAAGAAATCAAATCAAAGGTGGCCAAAAAGTCAAAGAAATGTTAAGATTCGTATTTTTTTGTTTTCTTCCAATATAAATCATAAATTTTGATACACTTAGATGTCAATAAAAATCAAATTTAATGGCTCATCTCAGTATTTATCATAATATCGAGACCACGCAGATTCACTTGGTGAAAGCGGCATAATTATAAAAAAATTAATGATGAAAATAAGTTTTATTTAATTTCAAAATTAATAAAATTAACAATAATATTTATTTCACCGACAAATATTCCATTTACAAATATAGAATAAATTATTGTAACAATTTGTATAAAAAAAAAAAAAATATATATATATATATATATATATATATATATATATATGTGTGTGTGTGTGTGTGTGTGTGTNTGTGTGTGTGTTCATCGTGATTTGAGAGCTGGGGCACAATTCTCGATATCCAAAATAATAAAAAATTATATACAGAATATTATACAAAAAATATTGTGAACGATCATAGAAATAATAGATAAATATTAAATTTATGTCTAACTTTCATTTTGGTATAGTAACAAATTTTTATCTTATAGTCAAAATTTAATAATTTTATTTTCTTACAAATATATTAAGAAAAATGAAAATATAATAGCAGAAATATAGCATACATTTTATACACGAAAGGATATTTTAACACGTTGACTGCCACATAATATTATTATTTTCCACAAGTAGTTAATAAGTGTTTTCAATTTTATTATATTAATAATCGGATTTGTTCATTGTGTAAAAGTGAAATATTTTATTAATAATATTCTTATCTGTGAATTGCGTCAGTGAAATATCTCGTTGTTGGCCTGTCAACGTGTTAAATATATGGTTAAGTAATAATAAGAACTTTTTCAAATTTCACCACTGATTTCTTTTCAATTGACATTGTATTTATTAAAAAGCTTGACTATGAATCTCTATATTGACTATATTTACTGATTCATAGTCAAGCTTTTTAATAAATATAAAGGCCGGCAAAAAATACAATGTTAAGTAATAAGGTTATAATAATAATTTGGGCACCTTATAAATCAAATTAACTTAATAATACAAATAGATTAATAAGTAATTAATATTGAAGAGGCATTGGGGCCTCATGATCTCAACTGCCAAAATTTAAATTAATTGATTTCTGGTAATTGTAGTTTTTTCTCAATCAGTTTAAATATTCTTCAAAATAAATCAAAATCATTGTGGTGGTCATAAGTATCTTCTAATTCAAAATTAAGGTCCTCGAGGTTGTTAGGACGTGACAGCCTTCTTGATTAAGTGGTTAAACTTTAATATGTTTATCAAATCCCTTGGCAATACTTAATTAAAATGGTAAATCATAAACAATTATTTTCCTCCGAAGTTTCACCGAGATAATTAATGCCTTTAGTTATCAAAATTTAAATTCTGTTTATAAGAAAACCATTGGAAAATTAGAAAAGCGAGTCCTGAATTAAACAATATGACCAAAAATCATGAGCCAGCTATATTGGATTTAATGCACTTTTTCATTTCGTGTTGCAAATCCAAAGGCAAGGAAATATCAGAAATATTTACTCATCGATAAAAAGAATTGAAAAAAAATATCTAGAGCTTTCTTGTTAAATAGTTTTCGTCCATTATTATCGCGACAGTCAGGCAGAAATATGAAGCATTTGGACGCAATAAATCAATGTTTGGAGGGATCGCTATTCATAGATATTTCTCTACGACAGCTCTCCTAACTATGTCGGATAGAGCTCAATGTCTTAAAACTTTACAGCCGTTTTATGAAAACTTCCGATTGGTTGGTAAATTATAACTTTCGACCAATGGATTCAAATCTCAGCTTGTCAATATGACAATAGATAAACAAGTTGAGGTCACACTGGAAGTTGTTTCCGACATTCTGAAACTCAAGCCGCGGGTGAATTTCTCTGCCAGAAATTATTTCAAGTCGCTTTAAGCGCTCCTGTTACAAAATTTATTTTGCAGTTTATGAAATGTTAGGCCTATGAATAAAGATTATTCGTATTTCCAATTAAACTTATATTGTATAAAATTGTGCAATAAAGTATTGAATATAAAGGTAGAATTTTGCTTTATTATATAACTAATTTAAAATAACAAAAAAAAATTATTTTCGACTAATTTTCTGTAAGCAAAATAAAAACAAATCATTTTACTCATCTTTCATTTTTAGTAAAATCTTTTTGATAGTCACCTTTGAATTGTTTTTCTTTTACAGTAAAATCTTTTTTTACACGGTCTTTTTTTACACGATTCTGCAGAAAATCATGTAAATAATTAAAAAAAAATTTTGGAACTCGTGTTAAATCAAAAATAACGTGTAAAAAAATTTATTTCATGTTTTTCATTAACTATGGACTCAAATGAATAATAATTATTAAAAAATAAAAAGTTTATTGGATTTCTAGAAATGAATTTATACCTAAATATAATAGAAATCCATCTTTTGTCATCGTTAATAATTACAAATATTATTTTCACAATTATATCAATATTTAAACAAAGTATGACATATTATTTGTTTGAAAAATGATTAATTTAGTAAACTTGCGATGTCAAAAATTGTTTTAAAATATTTGGAAGCTTTATTGTCAAATAATAGAAATATTAATATTGATATAAGATTGCTTAAAATGCAGAATTTTGTTAGACAAGAGTGAAAAATATTTACAAAAAAATATTTATATCAATTTCTATAATAACAACTTTATTTGAAAAGTAAAATATATAAAGTAAACATAAAAAAATAAATGGATATTAATAAAAACCTGAAGGAAATTTTTTTGATTATTTATTTTAAATATAATAAATATTAAATATAATATATATGTAATGGGTGTAATGCCACATACATTGAAGAGACTTCCCGTCATCTCTGTATTCGAGCTCGAGAACATTGTAGACCGAAGGCTTTGACCCATATTAGTGAGCACAATAAGGGCTGTAAGATTAAAATAGGTGTCTGATTTTTAAATTTTATTAAAAAATTTCGATAATTATTGGGAACGTGTGATTTGTGAGGCGTTGTTGATAAAGCCATTGAATCCAAAAAATTAATGTGCAGAATGCAGTGAATACTTGTATTTTAAATGTTTTTAAATAATTTTTTTTCTTGTATATTGTATGTATTGATTGTTGTGTTAAATTAAATAATTAATAAAATTTTTTAAATTATTAAATTAAATTCTGAATGTTTAAATTTTAAAAATAATATATTAATTTAATTATAATTTTTAAAAATAATTAAATGTTTTTATTAAATAAAAAAGTTTTTATATAATTAATAAATTTGTTTAAAATCCTTAATTTACATAGTTATTATATCCCACCTGATGATGACAGGAAAACTGTCGAAATATATCGTGAAAAGAATGTTTGATTGGCGTTATCTTATAAATATTCCAAAGTTTATTATTCAATATGACCACTATTTGCATTCAATACACTTTAGCATTTGGACTTTGAAAGAATTAATTTTATTTGTATTCATAGTGCTTCTGAATTTTTTATCTTTTTTGTAACTTTTTCAAACGAAATTTCCCATTCATATTTCCATATATTTATTTTCTTTGTATGAAATTCCAATTTGAAGTTCGTAGCAAGCTCTTTTCATAAATTCTGCAATTATGTTTTTCTACTTTCAAAGGAAAAGTAGATTCATTGAAAAAGAAAATTCTCTTATAAAATGTATTATCTTCATATATTTATGTGGTTATTTCATTTACATATAGCCCCATGCATAAAATATAATTAGCAGCGCCGTACTATCGCAAGTGCAACAAGTGCAATCGCAATGAACCCCTTATTTTTGAAAGTCCCGCAAATATTAAATACATTAGAAAAACTTCTCCAATAGCTAAAAAATAACACGAATTGAAAGAAAAAAACAAAGATGAAAATTCAAAATTCGTTTAACTTTCAAATAAAATCTAGTTGAAATGCAACAGCTAGAACAAAAAATGATATAATTGATGAATTTGCCAGCAAAAGAGCTGGAAAAATTGGTTTATAATTTCTTTGTATTATTTTTTTAATTAAAATCACTAAAAATATATGGAATAAAATTTTTTAAAAAAAAACTTTAATGTCTGCAAAGGGCCACCAAAAGTTACAGCACGGCGCTGGTAATTAGTAATGGTAATTTTCAAATTTTCAAATCCTACTTCCGAAATTCAAGACTATTTATTTTATTTTATGTACCCAGAATAACTTTTGTCTTATGTAGTTGGTTTTATTATGGCATAAATAAAATATATAAATGATAACTTGTATTAAAAACGGGTGTGGTTGAGAATTTTTTGGAGCCCCATTCAAATTCTGCTTGGCGAGTTTAAACATATTTGTGATCAAAAAAACAACGAATCAGTGAATTCGTTTTAATTTTTTTTAATTAATTTAGGTGTCTAAGTACAATTTTATATACAACGCAAATAATTATCAAACAAATATATAATCAGAAAATAAATTTATAATAATAAATTGAACTGCATTTTTACAAGAACTTTATTATTCTGTTTTTTTTTAATTTCTCCTAATTTTTTGCAAAAATATTAGTTGATAAAAAAATTTTAAAAAATAATATAAAATTGTAAATACCAAATATAAACTTTATTTTATATCTAATGGTTTGGATTTTTTATTTAAAATAAAGTTGAATTTAGAAATAAATTTTTTAAGGTGGAATTAAATATAATATCGCACTAGTTTTAAGAATAAGTTATGAACAATATAAAGTAATTTATACAAACCCTTTACATTGTTGAAGGTTAGTTTTAAATGATGCCGAAAAATATTTCCTTCGTACATAATTCAGATAAACAAAATATTTCTAATTCTATAAAAAACTTTAATGCTCGATCCTTACTAGTAAGGGGGCCACAATTTTGTCTTTGCAAAAATCATACAAGCAAAACTTATTTTTATATGATAATATTATTTTTTTTCAAAATATTTAGTATAAAAGATTTTAGTGTATTTACAATCAGTAGGACCTCGGTAAAAGAATTATTTCTAAATGAGATACATACTTTTAAGTTTCTTGACTTACTATTGACAAACTGTTGCCTTTCCCACTCAATTATTATTCCATAATAGGTATTTTGATATAAAGTAAACCTTTAAAAAAGATAACTAGTTATTTGATATTAAAAAATATTTTAATGTTGTTTTTTTATTATTCTCATTGTTCATATTTCAATCATGTTCTTAAAGACAGAAAGGGGAAAATAATAATGAAAGAAACAGAAAATTTATTTATTTTTACAAAATGTTGAAGGTCATTTAATATTTGGACATCAATATGAATATTAAAAAATAGGCTTAAGCAAAATGACAAAATTTAAGAGGCCTAATTGGGTTAAAACTTAAAAAAAGTACCCTGACTTTTTATTTTTCTTTTTTTAAATTATATTCCATAATGAACAATCAGAAGTTGTTGTTGAAGTCGAAAAAGTTTAACAAGTTCCTGAAATCAAAGTTGCTGCTCATACCAGACAAAATAAGTTACAGAATAAGATTCCATTAATAAATTTTACAATGTAAATTCGTTACCATTACAAGACTATTGTTGGGTTATTGAGTTGGTGACAATGTTTGTAAATTCAAACTTTTACTCTGACTCCAAAGCGTGTTTATTAATTCACAATTCAACACTCTTGAACACGATAAGCTTTATTAATATCCACACGGGATTGTACAAATTTCAATTACAACCAATTAACTATAAACCAATTTATCACACAGAGCTTATTTCGACACTACGTGAAGAACAGCCCGTTCTGTAATCACAACAATAATCACTAGCCGTCAACTACTCAATTACAGGATACGTTAATCGATTGTTTTACTTGCTTTTACCACACAATTTATTTACTCCACTTCCACTTTATGTTCAATTTTACAAAAGTTTCTCGTCACTTCTTGTTTCACTCTGTTTTTGATTCTCCTTTTTAACTCTTCGTCTCTAATTTCGTTCTGTTTTTGTTCTACTTTTTGTTCTGATTTCTCGGTCAACTGTTCTCCTTTATATAGTCTGTTTCATTTGTGGCACTGGCGACAGATTCTGCTTTCCATTTTCCTTTTTCTCTACGTCAGCATTATCTATGACAGATATCAAGATATTTTTCCATTTTCCTTTTTTGTTAAGCCGCCTTCTCCCGACAACTTCGCTATCTTTGACAAGCTGTCAAGATACTACTTTTTCCCCTATTTTGTTTTTCTGGAATTTGAAATTCCACCTTTATTTGTACTTTTTAATTAACAATGACCTTCGTTTTAATTTTTTGTTTGTTTCCTTTTCTTTGATTTATTTTTTTTATTTTTTATTTCTTTTAATTTCTGTTTTCTTTTCTGAGTTCCCACAGATCGTCCCATTTGTCATGGTGATCTCCCCCCCCCCAGGTAATTTATTTATTTATTATGTTATTTATCATTTAGGTATCGTCAACACTATTAAAAAACCAGATATAAGTGCTCATATACTACTAACCTTTGGCTTTCTAATTTTGTTCAATTGAAACTATTTGGGTCCTAAATCAAGTTACCGTTACCATCATTATGAGACAAAAATTAAAATCAAAAAATGAAATTTAATTAAAATTAAGTTTTACTATTTAACACAATGTAACAGTTTTGGAATAATTACTTGAAGGAATTGACTAAATTATGAATCATTCGAAAGAGAAAAGTCAATTGTCAGAAAACATTGAAATAAAATTATTATTTGGTCAATTAAAATTAAATTTTATTATCAGTAAAATCAAATATTTTTTGTTTATCCTTCATCTGTTTTTATTTTAATTATTTCCAAGATTATTAAAACAAAATCTTCAAATGAAATTTTATTACTTTTAAATATTATTTGAAAGAGATCAAATGGCATTAGTATAGTTCTAATTTGCATTGAATTGAATTTAATTAAATTTGCTAATTTACTTTGATGCTTTAAAATTGAATGCCTAAAATTTTAAATATGTAAAAAACATTTTTATTTAGATCTCACACTTTTAATCAATCAATGCCAAAATATCCTGATGAAGAAACGCCATACGACAAAGTCGGCGAAAATGCCGAATACGACATAGAAAGAGTGACAATTAACATAAGCGGTCTCCGATTTGAAACACAGTTGAAAACTTTAGGTCAATTTCCAAACACTCTTTTGGGAAATGCTTTAAAACGAAATCAGTATTTTGATCCGTTGAGAAATGAATATTTTTTCGATAGAAACCGACCTAGTTTCGATGCCATTTTGTACTATTATCAAAGTGGTGGTAGGCTTCGGAGACCGGTAAATGTTCCAATTGATGTATTTTGTGAGGAGATAAAATTTTACGAGTTAGGAGAAGAAGCTATTGAAAAATATCGAGAAGATGAAGGGTATATAAAAGAAGACATTAAAATTCTTCCAGAAAATCCATTTCAACGAAAGGTTTGGTTACTATTTGAATATCCAGAGAGTTCAATGGGAGCCAGATGTGTAGCGATATGCTCAGTGTTTGTGATAATATTGTCTATTGTAATATTTTGTATTGAAACCTTGCCTCATTTTAAACATTATCGGATCGTAAACTCAACTTTTGCCGGAACAAATCAGTCAGCGTACAAAATCGAAGAAGATGACATACCTCAGTTTTCTGAACCATTTTTTATTATTGAAACTATATGTATAATTTGGTTTACATTTGAATTGTTAGTTCGATTTTCTTCCTCTCCAGAGAAATTAACTTTCTTTAAAACGATAATGAATTTAATAGATATTGTGGCCATTATTCCATATTTTATTACTCTTGGTACTGTTATCGCTGATGACAGTCGAAGCCAAAATCAAGCCATGTCCCTAGCCATACTAAGGGTCATTCGATTAGTTAGAGTATTCAGGATATTTAAGCTTTCTCGGCATTCGAAAGGCCTACAGATTTTGGGACAAACCTTAAAAGCTAGTGTCAGAGAACTTGGATTATTAGTTTTCTTTCTATTGATAAGTGTAATTTTATTTTCAAGTGCTGTTTACTTTGCTGAAGCTGATGCGGATAAATCGTATTTCCGAAGTATTCCCGACGCTTTCTGGTGGGCGGTAGTGACAATGACTACCGTGGGTTATGGAGACATGAGACCAGTAACGGTTTGGGGGAAATTGGTTGGGAGTCTATGTGCAATAGCAGGAGTGTTAACAATTGCACTGCCGGTTCCTGTCATTGTCTCGAATTTCAATTACTTTTATCACCGAGAAACTGAATCAGAAGACAAACAAACCTATATTCACATTGGAAATAATCAGAAATACAATTCCGAACACGAAAGTAGTGAATCGAAAAATTCATCATCTGGAAGTTTAGATAACTGTAATATGCTCAAATACTCAACTGCCATTCAGCCTCTCATTGAACCAAATAAGCAACCAAATCACATTCCTAGACAAACTTCAGTAGAATTGTCAAAGCGGTATGACAGAACAGTAGAAACAGATGTGTAAGAATGTTCTTTTTTCCATTTCTTCCAGTTCTCAAATGCATTTGTTATTTACAATGATAATGTATTGCGCTTTATTCTTCAGCTTTTGCAAAAATCTTATCAAAAAAATATGACCTCCATTCAAATGTCGTTTTTGAGATCCACGTGTCATTATTTATTATTATTATTATTATTATTATTATTATTATTATTATTATTATTATTATTATTATTATTATTATTATTATTATTATTATTATTATTATTATTATTATTATTATTATTATTATTATTATTATTATTATTATTATTATTATTATATTATTATTATTATTATTATTATTATTATTATTATTATTATTATTATTATTATTATTATTATTATTATTATTATTATTATTAGTATTATTATTATTATTATTATTATATTATTATTATTATTATTATTATTATTATTATTATTATTATTATTATTATTATTATTATTATTATTATTATTATTATTATTATTATTATTATTATTATTATTATTATTATTATTGAACAAAATATTATTAAAGGATATTATTAACTGTATCTTCTGTTTTTATTGTGAGCGTTGAAATTGCTCATCAAAGAACATTGCTCAAAAACCAACTTCATGACTGACGAAAATGTATTTAAAATGTCAAAAAATGATGAAAATAGTTTTTATATCGGATGTGTTAATAAATAGAGATATTTTAAAAGTTTTTTGAATTATTGAACTTAAACAAATTAAATATATATTATAATTTAATAGATCACTATAATATATCACTATAATATCACTATAATAATAATAATAATAATAATAATAATAATAATAATAATAATAATAATAATAATAATAATAATAATAATAATAATAATAATAATAGTCAATTTCGATTAATATGAAGAAATCGGGTCTAGATTATTTTGGCTCACTCAGGCAGCTGGCTCAAATAATTTATTTTGATTTCTGTTTAGTCATTCACACTAATTCTATTTTCCTCGTCTTCGTCTAAGTTTTGATGTTTTGATTAAATGTCTTCAACAATTATGTTCTCACTGTTACATCGTAACATGGTAAATTGACATCGATGGTCAAAATTTCCTAAGTGGATCCCTGTTAACCAAAGGTTGGGAAACGTTGTCTTAGAATATATATTCAATAATAATAATAATAATAATAATAATAATAATAATAATAATAATAATAATAATAATAATAATAATAATAATAATAATAATAATAATAATAATAATAATAATAATAATTGCTAGTTAAACGAGATTTTAAAATATTAGGTTATTTATGAGGTTTGATAATTGTTTCTGAATGTTTGTATGTATGTGTGCTTGCAGGCATTCTGTATCAATAATTATTAAACCAATAAACTCTCTTTTTAGATATTATACAATGAAGATCTATAATATAGATATAATAGCGTTGGAGATTTGTCTTGGTTAATAAAATTTATTACAATTATGTCTCTTCTTAACAATATATATTAATATTAAGAAATAAAAATAATTGCAATGATATTAATTTATATAAAATGAAAAATGAGTTAATAATTTATGAAAAAAATAGAAATTCAATGATTATTTTATTAAGTAATTATTTCATTAGTTTGAGTGCTTTTATCATTTAATTCAAATGAATTGTCTGTTTTTTGTGTTTTGGAAAGTTTTGTCAATTCATGAATTGGTTCTAGATTATTAAAACCAGAAAACTTTGCCGTAAGATTTTCTGTTGAAGAACTTTTAGACTCAAACTCCTTGAATGTCGAGTTACCTATTCGACTATTACCAATATAAACGAAAGTGATTTTTGTCTGAGATTCTGCTTCTTTGCGATAGTAGTAATTAAAATTTGAAACTATAACAGGAACCGGAAGGGCTATAGTCAAAACCCCAGCTAGAGCACATAGACTCCCAATAAGTTTCCCAGCCGCAGTCACAGGATGCATGTCTCCATAACCGACAGTTGTCATTGTAATAACTGCCCACCAAAATGCATCGGGTATGCTGTGAAAATGAGAAATTTGAGAATTGCTTTCAGCAAAATAAATTGCACTGGAAAAAAGGACCACGCTTATCATTAGAAAAAATGTCAAAAGTAGAAGTTCATTGATACTCGCTTTCAAAGTTTGTCCTAATATCTGTAAACCTTTCGAATGTCTGGAAAGCTTGAAAATTCTAAAAACTCTAACTAAACGAATAATTCTCAGAATGGATAAAACTCCTGATTGACTTTGAGTATTAGAGTCCCCGATAATAACTGTAGAAACCGTAATAAAATATGGAATTATTGCAATGAAATCTATAATGTTCATGAACTGCTTTAAAAATACGATTTTATTCGGGGACGATATCATTCTGATAAATAATTCAAAAATGAACCAAACAATGCAAATAGTTTCCAACACGAAAAACGGATCTGATAAAGTTGGAATGTCGTCTTCTTCAAATAGAAGTCCTGACAAATTTGTCTTGGGATCAAATACACTCTTTACGTGAAAGTATTTAAACTGTGGTAAAGTTTCGACACAAAACAAAACTATAGATAATAGAACGACAATTATTGAAACCACTGCAATAAATTTGGCAGCGATTGAACTGTCGGGATATTCGAATAAGTTCCACACATTTCTTTGAATTCGATTTTCAGGAAGGATTCTAATTTCTTCATTGACAAATCCTTCACTCTCTCGATATTTATCAATGACCTCTTCACCCAATTCGTAGAATTTCAATTCCTCGTAGAAAACTTTAACTGGGATTTGCGGTGGTCTGATTAATTCACCTTCACTTTGATAATAAAACAAAATCGCTTCAAAACAAGCTCGACTTCGATCAAAGAAATATTCCTTTCGAAACGGATCAAAGTAAAGATGTCTTTTTTCACAATTTCCCAAAAGTGTGCTTGGATATTTTGAAAGAGTCTTCAGTTGAGTTTCAAATAATAGTCCACAAACGTTAAATATGACTCGCTCTTCATCTTCTGAATCTTCATCAATCTTTTTTTTCCATATTTTGCCATCGTTTTCATTCGATTTCGATGAGTTTTTAAGGTTCCGCCTATGTGAAATAGACATCATTTATTTGTTTCGTCAAATTAAAACGTTTTTACCATTGGAATTTGTTACGGCTATTTGTCATGTTTTGCTGTTGCCCTTTATTAGAACTTTCAGGGGGTTCAGCTGAAGCATATTCCATTGCACTAAACATCCTTTAAAGTTAATATTTGAGAGTTCTTCTATTGAATAATTTTTGTTCTGTCATTTTGGATATGCTTCATTTGGCACATTTTGTGTTGGTACTTATGAGAAATTTTGTAACAATACCAAATAGCTCACAAATTCATATAAATTTTATCAGGTGTATTACAAGTTTGATGGTGGTCATAAAGTTTAAAGAAAACAAAGTTTTTTTAGTAAATTAATAAGAAAGTTTGATGTTGTTAAACGTGTGTTCTACCCACTAATTTATCATTATTCATCGTGTCGCTTTTTTCTTTTTTTTAATAAAATTTTTTATAATAAAAAATATTTTTAATTATTAATTATTTACTAATTAGTTACTAATATGTACAGTAAAGAAATCTTATAAAATAAACATTATTTCTATAACAAAAATTGTACTGAGACAATTACTTTCAATGACCCAGGGACACTGGAAATTAAAGAACTAAAAGTAGCCTGACAGATTATATGGAAATCAACAAGATCGAAAAGATAATCGAAAAAAGACCACTAATCCAATTGTATAGAAAAGAACAGCAAGTTAGAGAGCGTACGAGTAGAAACAAGCAAAGCATCCAAGAAAAGAAGTAGAATTTTGGAATTTCCAGAAAATATGGTATGTAAAAAACAATGCATGATAGAGGAAAGGCGGCATTCTTTGGATGAGGATAAGGAGGACATATATATCCAGATGAAATGTGAAACAAATATGAATAAGGTCAATTGAATGGTGAATCAGAACACCAGTGGAATTATCTGAAAAGGAATTAATCTGCGAAATTGGGATCACTGCGAATGGAAATCAGATTGTAATTGTATTAATCAATGTCGAATCCATATTTTACACTTTCCACATTTTACATGTAAAAATAAATAATTAAATAAATATTTTATTTTAATGATTACTCAAACACTTTTTCAAATCAAATTTCCATGTCAGAGTTAATGATGGTATGTAAATATACATTCAAAAAATTAATAAAATATTCTATTATTGATGAGGTTGACCATGAAGGCATTATAGGTCTGAATGTAATAACGAAAGACCGTGAAATAGATCCGAAAATGATTTCAATAAGATTTTTCCATGATATCACGAAGGTAATTATAAATTCCTTCGAAAAAAAATATAAATAACAAAAGGTAATAATAAAAATTATGAAAACATAAATTTAGAAGATGCATTCACCACTATAGCAAACTTCAATTATATTTAGTAGGCCTTGATAAATTTCCGTGTGATTACATTGAGCCATTCAAGAATATTGAAATACTACGTAAAAAGAAGGGGAAAACATAGGCAATGTAATATAACCTGTATTTTTTACTATTTTGTAGATTCCATTTACAGTAAAAATAGAGGGAACACTGTATTTTAAAAAGTCTAATTGTCTCATGCAATTTTTAACATTTCATGAAATTAAATATTTATTGTAGTCCTCTATTTAATTCAATTTTTCTAAAACTTTATCAGTTTAAATAATTAATTGTTTCAATTGATAAATAATATTTAATGCTAAAAATTTTGTTTTATTGAATAAACATTAAAATTGCAAAGTTTTTATTAAAAACATATTATGACATGAAAATATTTATTTTAAATGTCTGAAAATTGACTGGATATGTTTTACTATTTATTGGAATGTAATTATTTGCAGTTTTTCGTATTTATGAAAAAATGATTTCTCCCACTAGACATTTTTTACTCTACACCACAGGACATGGATTTTATAGGATTTGTGAAGGTTCAAAATTGGTTCGAGCCATTTGGTTATTAATTCTAATCGGTTGCATAATCGGTTGTGTAATTCAAAGTTCTTTTTTAATCAACAAATTTTTCGCCTACAAAGTTAACATAAACATTGAATTAAAAAGCGATCCGGATTTGTTTGTTTATCCAGATGTGACAATCTGTCCGACAACTCAGTTGAGTTTGCAATTAAATGAGCCGCACTTTTCCAATTATTTGCCCGAGATATCATTCGAAAATGCTTCGAGAAATGCACAAAATGTTTGGCAGATTATTACGAATGATCACATGAAAGACATCAGAGATTTCAATCCGACTGTTCGAGGCACAATGAAACCTTACCTTGATTTTTCTAATGTCTCTCATCACCAGTATAGTTTCATGGCAAAATGTTTTTTCGGACCCTACGAATGTTCAGCTGAAACAATAACGTTATTCAACGACTATGATTACGTTTGTCAAACTATACGCGTCGAACAGAAAAATGATTCTTCATCATTTTATGATCTTTTAGAAATGAGACTAGTTGATGGATACTTTGAAGAAGTTATTGCACAAATATACAAATTCTTAAGTAACAATGAGCATACTCAATTTGTTCCTGGAACATTGGTCAGCATAGATTTAAAAGGAACGATTCCTAATTTAATGTAATATTAATTTTTTTTAAAGAAAATATTTATAATCATAATATCTATAGCAGTGACCAGCAATAGTCCACCTAATAACCATCATTTTTTTAGTGACCCTAGTCATTCATTATTTAAAAAAAATTTCCCTTTTTGTTCATTTCATGGGCTAATTTTAAATACTTAATTATATTAAAAACACTAAAATTATTAGGTTACTAGAATTGTTTAAGGAGGTAAATAATTTCTAATCTAACTCCCAGTGTCCTTAATAAAAATTGTCAGACCAAATATGGTAAGATTTATTGTTAAACAGAAATCACAAGTATACAATTGTTAAATAATAAAATCTACAAAATTATTCGCTTTCTTTTTGTTTGAACTATGGCCATGTAATCCTATGGAAGACAGCCTCAAACAAATGTAGTACTCACTAATTGGTTTCTTTTTTTATAGAAATCCTTTCTCGCTAGTGCGATTTTCTGAAATAAATTCAATCATTATTTTAATAATTGTTTGATTTCCTGGTAGATTTTTGCAAAACCTCATTTTGGCCTCATTACGCCTGTCAAACTTGGAAATCCACTAGCTTGATAAATGACTTTAATTAATTTGTAATTTATAAACAATATAGACCAGATCCTTTGTCAATTTAAAATTATTATATTCGTATTTATCTATTTGCTACAAGTACATACCTTTTCCCCAGAGAAATACTGATTTTTGCTTTTTTATACTTTTCAATATTTTTTTAATTAATTTTTACTATTTAATAGACATTATTTAGTGTCATGGATTAGATTAAATATATAAAAATATATAAATATATATAATAAAAAAACTAACTAACAAGTGATGATAATAGTCTCTGCTTTTGACAGTGGTCATTGAAGTATTTTTTTAACAAATTTTTTTAAAAATAATAAATTTTGAGATTTATTTTGTAATTTAAAAAATAAATTTCTAAAAAGCTTTGGTTATTTACCAATAATTAATTTATTTCATTTTTTCATGAAATTTCTTGTCTAAATGTAAGTCTAAACTATTACAAATTATCATTAAATTAAATTTAAATAAAATATTATTTTAAAATTTAATAAAAAATTGTTGGGCTAGGCCCCAAAAAGTGAGAGCTTGTTTAAATGAGTAAGAAATACAGCATGAAAACCGCACCAAGTTGAATTAAAGTCTATGACACATCAAATAATACAAAATAAAGTACACAACACATTGTAGATGAATAGAACACGTATAATAAAAATGATAAACGCAAGAAGTTCCAATCACCGACATATTTATGAGAGAAACAACGCATTTGAAAAATCTGCCAACTCGAAAACAAAAGAATAATAAATAAAATAAATAATAATATAAAATAATTAAGAATGATTATTGGCCGTATTTACATATAAAGGACAATAATCAAATTAATTAGGAATTTTAGTGCTCGTATTTACATACAAAGAAGCTATGATAAAAAGTGCAGAATTTAAGAAAAAGAACAGGAAAAAATTATTTGTAAAAATAATTTTAAAAAATTCCCATTACATTCGATAAAGAAATAACGAAATGAAATAAAAAATAAAATTATTAAATAATTCGATTGTTTAAAATAATCAATTAAATACAAAATTCGTGCAAATTAAATCTGGCAGCACTCATGTATGTGTACACAGTCATTCAAAATGGAACACAATCTGATTTGACAGAGGCAGAAAATGAATAGGCGGACAACACAAATCAGTATAAATACTGATTGAAAATTCATTTTTTGACTAGTGGGTCGCCAAATTGCCCGTTGGTAGATCGGCCGAGAGGTGTTCGACAGTGTATGTAGGCGAACTCTGAGTCGTGTTACACTTTGCTCCGGCATGTTGTGTCTTGATTTGTCGCACAATATCGTTCAATAGAGAACCCGTAGGATGGAAAACTTGGATGATCCAAGTGCTGTCCCAGTGGAGGAAACCCTATGCAAACTCGTCCAGAATGAATGTGTCACGAGTGTATCAAGCATTCTGAGGCACCGGTTTGGAAAAATCAAATCAAAATAACATACATTATACCAGGGGTGCCCATAAGGTCGATCGCGAAGGATTTTTTAGTAGATCTTCATAAAAAAAATATTTTTTATATAAATTTAGATTTTATATAAAATTTCTGTTTTATGCTTAAAATTTTGCCAATTTTCATGTTCTGTGTTCCATTTCTATGGTAATACTAAATAACATTTTTTAATTTTGATTTCACCATTTCCAAAATGTTATTTAGTTTAATTTAGTTTAATTTAATTTTGTTTATTTAGTTTAAATATTATGTAAGTATTAAAAAAGTAGATCGCATACACATTTTGGATGTGAATGTAGCTCTCCTAGAAAAATTAGTGGGCACCCCTGCATTATACGATTGTTAGGGTAAAAGACTGTCTCGGGCTGGTTGCATTTAGATTCCGGATAGTTGAAAAATAAAAAATAAGGGCAGATTCCTGCTCAAATTTCTTTGAAGGGAACACTAAATAACAGCTATTTTAAGCACTAATTTTAAAATTTAGCGTCATCTTACGTTAAGTAATAAAAACTGCATGTCAATTTATCATTTTTTATGTGTGTTCAGTTTCATTATGATAAAATGTCTCTCCTGTGGGCATGATAATTGATCAATTTAACAATAAATGTCGCAGTGCTAAAATAAACTTTTTATTATTAATTATATTTATAATTCATATTGACATATTTCGTTGCGGTGTGTTTTAATTCTAATGTGTATTAACGGTTTGTTTTAATTCAAGTTTAAATAAATAACTAATTCAAAAATTAGAAGCGGAATTAATAGTCAAAAAAAATTACAAAATGACATACGAGTTTAGACTTATTTTAAAAGAAAAAGCGCAGAGAATTTAAATAAAGCTCAGGAAACAAAAAATTTTAAAAGAAAGTTTAATGCAGTACTAATATTTATTTTCTTTTAGTTAAGTTCTTATATATTAGATACAATGAATGTTTTGATTTTTATAAATACATATATTATTGATAACAGATTTATTCTTTAAATAACCTGTATTTTGAAAATCTTGTTGAATTAACCCTTTTTTTTACGATTCTAACTTTATCAGAGGAATAAATTTCCTCGTTACAAAATTCCTATAATAAATAACCCATCAAAACAAGTGATCAAAATAACTTGTATTTTTTGACAAAACCTCAAATTATTTAAAAATTTCAAATTGGCCAATAAACATAAATTAATTCCAGGCATGTAGTGGGTAATAATCCAACACACACACACACAAATTATAAATTTATTTTCAAACAATTCCGCCTGTTTTCAATTTATGACCTTAAGTGTAAATTTCATTGGTTTAGAATTTCTTTACCACCTTTTTTCTTTAGGTAGTTTATTGAGGTTAATGCTAACAAAGAAAATTGACCTTAAAATTATCTAACCTACTTTTCCTGGTTTACTCATGAAAAATGATTCATATAGATGATGTACTTTCAATTGAATTCAGAAATACTTTATGACTCGTTTACGCATGATCATTAGAAATTTAATGCAACAAAATATGTATTGTATTAACTTAATATTTTTGATTAGTTATTTTGCAGGACAAAAATCTGGAAATCATATTCGGGTTCATTGTAATTATTTTTTGAAGCTTGATATTTCAGACAATCTCAATGTTTTATGTTTGTATGAAAATTGAACTCAAATGATATTTATTTACATTATGCTGAATAGCAATGATATTTTAATTTAGGTTTTTAACTGTCAAGATTAAAACGTCATTTTACTAACTTTTACAGTCGTTCTACAGATTTATTGTGCTCTATCATACATAGTATATATTATATCTATATATTTAGATATTTAATTAAGTAATGAATTAAAATTTACATTAAAATATTATCACTAATAATTAATTTTCCAGGAGAAATAAGATAATTATTACGAAAAATAATGAAGCAACAATAATGATCAGTCTCAGTAAATATGAATATCAAACCGAAAAGTCCGATTGTATTAAAAATGATAATGCTGTGAAATTGGAAATTATCCAAAACGATAAAATAACTCAATATAATTACTCTGATGATGCTTGTATAAATATCGAAACTCAACGAGTTATTTATGAAACATGTGATTGTATTTCTAGAAAATATTTAATTCCAGCACAATTATTAATGAAATCACGAGATATCACAACTTATTGTCAGTATCTTCCAAAAGAAATGATTTTAAATAATGAACAAATTAAAAATTTTCCGGTACATATTTACAAAAATAGATACTATTGTGAAAAGTCTCTAGTGCAAAATATAAATAAGAATGAAAAATATTTTTTGAAGAAATGCCCTATAATGTGTGTAAAAATGCAATTTGAAACTAATATAAAAGAATCAAAATGGCCGGATTTAGTAAATAAAAGTCAATATCCATATTTTCGTGTTTATTTAGAAGATTTGTTAAATATTTCTAGTTCTCGCTATTTGCCTACGGATTATTTAAAGTTCAAATTAAATCATTTAACCGACACCAGTGATTTTGAAAGTACATTTTCTAGATTGCGTCTTCGAATTTTAGATTTAAGACCGTCTGTTTTACAAGAAACCCTTTCTTATCAGCCAATTAATTTGTGGTCGGAAATCGGTGGACTTTTGGGATTATATTTGGGGTTTAGTGTTATAACTTTGTGTGAAGTTATTGAATGGCTTTTAAGTTCGATTTATGTTTTAATAAAAGGAAGGCACCATTGATAAACTTGGAAACGCTTGAATTGATTTTGGTATATACTAATTATTTATAATGTTTGAATCAGAAATAAAACTTTAAAAATGTGTTTGTTTATTAAAACACTTATTTATAAAAACTCTTGGAATTTTTAAATATTATATTTGTTTTTTAAATTATTTTAATATTTATTTTATTTTGACTGTGCTGTAGTTTCACCAAAGTTTAGACTCACTTTTACCTGATTCCAATCGTAAGTATTTCGAAATTCAACAGCGTGGAAAGATACAAATACAAATGATAAAATCATTAATTGCATTAAGTCAATATTAACAAGAACGAAGGAATAAAAACAAATTTTTGAGCCATTTTCGTGGACAATTTGTTTAAATACGTTTTCGTATAACAGTTACAAACTAATTAACCCTTTCGCTACGGGGCGCTTTTCCATAATTTGTATTTCAGTATGGCATGCAACTGGCCGTGCGGATTTATATTTTTCTCGCAGTTACGTAGTTACGATTAGTTTTATTTGCTAAATAATTTATTTTATTTTATGTATTTATATGGTAAATTATAAAAATAATACACAAACACATAATAATATGAATTTTATTTTTCAAAAATTACAGAATATGCTTTTTTTGGTGGTATATTTCAAAACATTCTTTTTGAGGGAACATGCCAGCGGATCGGTACATTTCTGAGACAAAAATAATGACTACTCGTAAATCAATATTTGACAGTATATGGCAATTTTATTAGTCTGTATCATAATTAGAATACATCGGATTCGTTTGGTTCCCGACTCATGGCCTCCTGAATATAAATTGGAGGTTAATTATACAATGTAGTACTAATACAATATTTTTAAATTGCAGAAAAATTATGTCAAAAATTGTTCGTTATCCAAATTAATTTTAATATACAAAATATTTCAAATGAAACTAAAAATTTTTAATATTCGGAATATTTAAGCATACACGAACTGGAAAATTTGTGTATGTTGTTGACCTAATTTAATATCCTTTACAAGTAGCGTGTTTCAACTTTTGGATTGTTACTATTGCTCGAAATATTTCCAAAACAACAGACGATTGGACCAAACAATATCCGTCACAAATGACGTTGTACTGTTTAGCTTGGTTTAGAACCCATGTGGGTTACTAAGTTGCGAGGTTCAGAATGCCGATAGAAGACAGTTTGATATCATTCACTAAAATGATCATACTTTCAAAATCTTTACATCATTTAATTAGTCTCCACTTACCAAATATTCAGTCTATTAAACTAACGTGCAAACATTTACCCACGAGTCCCCACCACGAATTTAGAATTATTTGAATTCAATACAACTCTCCGACTTTAATCCGTTTATTGAACTAGACGTTTCTATTTTTACAGTTTCCCATGTCAACTAAAGAAAGTCAAAACTACCTTATCAGCGTCAAATCAGGGCGATAATCAGTGATTGATACAGTTTAAACACAAATTACGGGAGTATGGTTACACAGTCTAAGGTCATGGTATTGCGACTGGCCCATTAATATAGATTTCTATCAAGACGTTCATTTCTAAAGTTATATAATCCATATTAAGACTTTGAACCTTAAAATGACATTTCTTTTGTCACACATGCAGATTTGAAAATTCTAATTCACCTTACAAGTTATACAATCACATCGAAATATGATTACTGTACATATTTCTTTTATTCGAATTTGCACCAGAAGAAATTGAAATACGTCAAAACATCGATGCTATTACGCAATGAAATCCTAACGGATTCCAAAATTCATATAGTGATTTTGGTCATGTGTTTAACTTAAATATATTTTTCCTCATTGGAATTTTATTTAGATTTATTATTAAAAACCACCACCATCATTATGGGTGATTTTGATTAACCTGTTTAAAAATATTCACTTGGAAATTTTTCTCTTTTATTAGACTTGTGGTTTTCATGAAGTTTCAATCTCTCAACTAAACAAAATGAATGTGGTTTTAACTTTAGCCAAACAATAGTTTAAAAAAGGAACTGGAAACATGAGAGGCATTAAACAACTATTAACAAGTTTAAAATATTAAAATAAATTTTAATAACAACCATTTATGCATTATAAAAAAATTAAGGTATTTATAGATGATGCTTTCAATATATACACTATACATGTAAACACGATGGTCACACTCCTAGAAAAATCCA
Organism: Schmidtea polychroa; assembly: GCA_959609185.1. Classification (NCBI taxonomy): domain Eukaryota; kingdom Metazoa; phylum Platyhelminthes; order Tricladida; family Dugesiidae; genus Schmidtea; species Schmidtea polychroa. The sequence goes on from CAUHTR010000767.1 coordinate 61,746, forward strand.
TGTTTTAGAAAAATGTCAGCATTCTTTTGGGCAATATTGCCAATTTACTTCGTTGTAGGAGGTTTACATATATTAATAAATATAGTAATAAATAAATTCTGACATAAAATAACTAATGATTTTGCAATTGAAAAATTTTCTAATAACTACTTTCACATATAATATAAATTTCTATTTAACTGCTTTGATCCAAATATTATTTTTCTTGTTTTAATATTATAAAGCAAAATCACATTGATTTATAATTTTACATAAACTTGAAGGTTAATTTTTAATTAAATTTATGTGATTTAGAATTAATTTATCGAATATTTCCATTTTACATAATTATTTCACATGATTTAGAGATTGTCTTAATCTTATGACTGAGCATTTTAAATTAAAAATTAAAAAAAGTAAAATCATTCAACATTCAAATAATTTTTCAAATTTTAATTTAGAATTACAAAAGTTTACAAACGATTTCAATGTTCTTAATCACGAAATTCAATTGAAAAATCAACTTGTGAAATCTTTACAAAAGGAGTACAAGGAAACTTTAAAAGCTACTCTTGACAATTATTCAAATATTAAAAATTTAAAAAATATTATAGTTAAAATTCAAAATTTAATGGACGAAAAAGTAGAATGCAGTGAAAAACTTTATGGCTTGGTTAGTTTATAATTTTATCTCTAATATATTACTATTTTCCAATTTTTACTTTAAATTTATGTTGCTTTAAATTTATTAATAGTTTTCTAACGTATTGTTTATGGCATATTACTTCTGTTCTAAAAAGTTGCTTTTTCATGATCCCATACCCTCCCCCTTTCTCCCCATCAACTACTAGCAAACCACCACTACCTATAGCAACCAATTATTCTAGAAAATATCGAATCAAAACTCATGGAACCGAGATAATAGTAAGTATATATTTTATCTAAATATATAAATAGGCACGCCTTGTGGGTACGAGGGGGTAACTCATTGAAATAAAGCGACTGCAACATTTACTGATATGTTGCGCCTGTAATTTCTCAACCTCTCTAACAATGCATAGGTAATAAAAATTTCATTATATAAAGGAACCACAGAGCTAGATTTTCTAAAATTAACCATTTTAAAACTTGAAGAGATTTCCATGTTTTTACCTCCTGCACCGACATTTCCAAAATATATTTCAATAATTCATCATTACTTTTGGTTCATTTGTATCGTTTAGGTCTGTTCTCATTTTCTGGCGACATGGAACCCCCCTTTCCAACCCTTCCCCTCCCACACGTCCCTCAATTTTCCTACTGTCGCCTCTGAATATACAATTTTAACCAACTATTATATATATATATATATACGATAAGATTATTTTTATTAATTATACTTTGGAACTATTACGAATTGAATTTCTTAAACGCAATCGATTTTATAATGGATTATGCCCATATTTGCCGGAATCTTTTGTGGAGTCTGTACATGATCGATATATTTTATGACGATCTGTCACATCCTATAAACGTATCATCCGCCAAAATACGTTCCAAAAATACAGTGAAAAAGGAAACAGCCCAAAGCGATTCGAAGCAATAGAAATACAAAATTTAAAGTATTTATTAATGCAATATACTCCAGTTAATTCTCCAATCGTCTTTATGCATCACCTTCTGGCATTCCCAAGCACTCACTCATACAAACATGCAGTAAAATACCTGTTGCATCAACTGTAATAAATTATATGGAACAGTAATACACACACACACACACACACACACACACATATATATATATATATATATATATATATATATATATATATATTAGGGTGGAGTGAAAATTTTTTTTTCTTAATATCTTGTTTGGATAGCTATAAAAACTTGGTAACACATGCAATTAGTAATGTGGCAAACAATTAGACAATTTAAAGCATATCTTGAGGTTCCACAATTGACCTAAAGTATAGGCATATTTCGATAAAAAAGCAATAATCTTTAAAAAAAACATTTTTTTATAAGTAACATATTTATGTTATGGTTTAACTTTTTAACAGTCTGTACATAACATTACAAGTAATAAGAACCATATCTGTGAAGGGAAACCACATGCAAACTGTCTAACATGTTTTTATAACTACAAATGATGTTGGGCTTTGGTGTCCAGTTTTGGCATTTTCGATCTCGATTCCAAGCGTGCTCTAATGAATCCGTCGCGTTTTTCTGGACCACACACCATTTCGGATGCTTCTGTCACTAGCTTGATATGTCTCTACTGCCTGGGTGTGACAAGGATAGCGGGCGAAATCCAGTCTTGGCGTTTCTTCTTCCCGGATCATGGTTAACAAAGTATCTTCGTCAATGTCCACTACGATTGGAGGCTCTGTGATCGGAGTTTTCTGCCAATCGATCATGTCTATGTAGCTAATAGCTTCAAAGTTGATTACTGGCACGCAGAAAGATCTAACTGAAGTCGTACGTTTCTGCTTTCTGGATTTCAGTATGCGTCGCAGAGCTAACTCGCGTATATCTGATCTTTCATCGGTAAGCATCGCAAGCAACAGATTTTCTGGATGACTAAAGAATGCGTTGCGTTGAATTACCGGGTCAACAACTTTCTTCAGCTCGTCTGTGAGGTAGCGTGATTTCAGTATCGTACTGTGGACATGTCGAGCGCCGTCTTTACACGAAGGGGTATTCTTTATTTCAAACCATGCAGGTGCATAAACTGTTACGATGAAGGTAGCAAGCTTCTTTAGTTCATCCGACGGGCTTCTTGTGGCAACATACAGACGTAGTATGCGATTAGCCGTGGTTAACCATCTCGAATGGTTGATAAGACCAGGATTGCGAAGTGAATGGTCGACAGGACAAATACCAACACTTACAGCAGTACACAAATCGAACAGGTATTTCTGATCTGTACTTAAATCGTCGGAATTTGCACTTGACGGTAGAACACAGTTTATCGGCATGTAGTCAACGATGGGAAGCTTCTCACAATTCAACAATGACTTTCCAATGGGACCAGAAAATCCTTTTGGACCATTGGTAGGTCCATCAAGATACTGAAACAAATGTCTTAACGGTAATTCGTTTGCATGCAACTGACATACGAACCACTGTAGCGGTCTGTGTAACGTCACTTCAAGTAATCGAATGATGCCTCCTCGAATGCCCGTATTAGTGGCTGTCCCATCACAACCTATTGCTTTTATGCCACTCGTGTCAACATTTCTTTTATTCAAATATGCAATCAACTCAGCCGTGATAACTTTGCTTGACCCTGCAGTTGGTGTAATGTGACCGAAATATGTAGCTCCTGGTTCGGCTATAATCGATATATGTTCTTCAGTTATTATTTTCCGATGAAATTTACCATCGCATTCTTTAATTTGGGTCATTGTATTGTCTTTTCTGCCGTCAAAATATAACCCAGTGATTGTGTTACTGACTTCGGCACATAATGCGCCACGCTTATTACAACGTTCTCGACGCACTTTACTTCTGTCAATCACTTTAGAAACATCATGTTCGTGGATTATTCCAACATCTTGAAAAACAGCACTGGCGATTCCTGCTGCCGCCCTGTCGGATACGCCATGTCGATCACACGCTAAAGCCAACGACGGTAGCTTAACTCTCATCTGCTTGTCATTCAATTTTCGCTGTTGTTTAATTTGGCTTATACAATCGTCATCAGAGTCATCATCGCCGGTATCCATTTCCTCTTCCATTCCAGAAATCTCGTCACAGACATCCGACTGTTTATCACCGATGTCATCAATGGCAGATTTGGTACACATCTGCCTCTGTGTCGACTCTTTACGGATATACCGCTTTTGTAATCTACTGGATTCAACCTCATCAACTCCAGCTATGATCATACTGCGTGAACCCCGCTGATCTTCTAGAAAGTCACGTTCAATTGTGGGTATCTTTCTTGACTTCTCACAGTGACACTGAGACATACAAGAGCACTTGCAGGAGCAAATGTCAAAGAGTTTAATCGATTCATCTTTAAACTGCGATATTTTCTCTCTGTATGGTTCTGAGTCCTTCCTAGATTTATACGGCTTCAGCAATTTCATGAACGTCTTGTGGTACACGTTCAACATTTCATGAACACGGCGGTGGCTTACATGTGGTATGGAAGCTTTGTCCCATATTTGTTCTACTTTCATTGACACTGTTTCTACCACGTTGCGATGTGAAAGATCTTTATTGTTCAATTCGCATTTCAGTCTCTGCTTTGTCAGGTTGTAGAATTTCATAACATCTGCATAAGTCGGTAGTTGATTGTCGGGCATCTCGGATGGACCACCAAAGATGACACAAGACACTTTCTTTCTGGTTACAGCCATTGCAACTCTAAAAAGGAAAACCAGAGGCATTTTAAATCCATATTATTTAAATGCCATCAATGACTTCAATAATATGTTATAATATTACCTCTTATAATGAAGTATCGTAGTGGAGTAATTATTTATCACTAACAATACTACATACAGCGATTCAAAAAAAATACAATGTTATGCAATATGTATGCAATAATCCGCCTGAATTGACTCTAGAAACAGGAAGTGCAGCGTGTGAATGCGTAGAAAAGTGAACTAATAATGATCTTTTAGTTAACAGTAAGTAACGATAACGTATTAGTGGAAGCAAAAAGTTGCCAATTCCTTGTAATGAAAAGAACACCGGATAGCAAATACATTATCGTTTTCTTATCAATGGTTACATTTTAAAGTTGGTTGTGGAACCTCAAGACATTATTTAAATTATTGTTTTTCTTTACAGAGTACTTCATTTGACCTCATAGCAAGTTTTTATAACTATCCAAAGTCTACTAAGTCAAAAAATTTTTTTTCGGTCATTTTCACTCCACCCTAATATATATATATATATATATATATATATATATATATATATATATACATTGGAGACATGGTAACTTAAAAGTTATATTTTTCATTAAATTTACATTTTTAATGGTAATAATATTTTCAATGAAATGAAAATTGTCGTATTGATTATGAATTTCATTGAATTTATGATTGATTTTCAAAAATGCGAGATCTATTAAATTTTTATTTAAAATAGTCATGGCTTATTTGTCGAAATGATGCCATAATTTTGAGAAAACTCGCTCACCAAACAGTTGTAAATGCTTAAATTAAACCGATATAAACACCTACGATTGATGGGGCAAGTTTTTCTTTTGGATTTGCTATCGCTTGACATTGGTTTGTATATTAACCACGACAAGAGACAAATAAAGTCCAGCAAAAAATAAACATATCACAACCAATAGAACTTCAGATATTACGTGTTTATTATTTTGGTGGTATTTTTATGAGGGCACCAAATATAACCTCTGTCCAGGGCACCAAAAGACCTTCCTACGACCCTGATTAATTGCAATAACTCAGAGCTATCATAAAATATCAGAGATGCAAGTTGAACTTTACCATTATCAATTCCGGCGCATCGGTTTAATAACTTTTGAGTTATATTCATAAAATTTATTTTTATACTTTGTTACGCTTTAAACTGCAATCTCCATAGTTTTCTTTTTAAATTTAGGTTGATGATTGTTTTAAACAATGTGCAGATGATTCGTCATTTATTTTGAAATATTACAGTAAAATCATTTAATACCTTTATTGGAAATATAACATTTCCACAGGTGCTCGTACCATGTTGAAGAAGATGATTCCAGAAGTTTATAATTATAGCGATTATGTCAACGAGAGGTTTACATTAATTATGTATTTAAAATAGAATTAAAAGTACAAATACAATAGTAAAAATATATATAAATAGTATGAAAATAAAGGTTTTCAATTTTTCATGCTTCTCCTGCGCACACAAAAACTCCCAGATCGCCTCCTTGAAAGAAGAAGCACGATTGCTGAGGGAAAAAATCGACCATCTGGGGGTGTTATATTTCTATAAAATTATAAAATAAGAAATAGTCCAATAAAAACCTATTCCAGAAATAAGTATTATTGAAACAATTTAAAATTATATTAATTTTAAATTCTCCACAATAAAATCTTATAAATTATAATATTTAAATTAAATATTAATTTAATCCATATAACACTCCCCTCGTCGATAATTAAAACGGTATCGTGGATTTGGATTTCTTGTCTCTCTCTTTGGATAAATCTTTCTCTTTTGTATCGACGCTTGATTTTCTGGACCAAATATTGGTTTTCTGTGCAATGCTCTCTAGCTCGAATTTCTTACCTATGTCCTTGATTACTCTAATTTGATTGAAGTTTCTTCTTATTGTCTTCCTTAATTTATCACTATATATTCCATAAAGTCCATTTCTTTATTATTTTCTTTTAAAAAACCTTTTATACCTTCGTTTCTAACCATCACTAGATCTCCGATCCGTTCTTCCTTATTCCATAGATTTAAATTATGTTTTCTTCCTACTTTCTTCACTAATACGTCTAACTTTCTCTTTAATTGTCAAAATATCTCTGTCAAATCACTCTCAGTCAAATTCATTCTGCTAACTGTATGAGGCAACGCATAACCTTCATAAATTGACATAGTTATTGTCCCACCATTTCTAGAATCTAAAACAATGCCTTCGTTTCCCCTGAAGCATAAAGCGACCGAACAGTTTGGATAGAAACAAATATAGCATGAACATTGAATGTTTCAAACATGATTTGAGTAATTCTTTTTCTGTTAGCTTTTGGATTCATTAACACTTCGATAATTCAATTCAATTCATTGTAAACTAACTGTATGATACAAAATCTTTCTCATATCATTCCAGTTTGAAACAATACCGTGTTCAATTAGACAATTCAGTTAAAATATCTCTCTTAGACTCATTACCAATATAGCTATCCGTTTGACCCATACCAACCATAACTACTTGATGTAACTCCTTGTCTGATCAACAATTGAGAGAAAAACACAGCTTTGCACATTCCAGTTCCAATATCAATAACCAAATCAGCAACATCTTTTTCCATTTTCTTTGTAACCAAAATTTTGAATAAAAAAGTAAAATTTGATTATCAACCACAATTTGATTCGACTATAAATCCACTTCAAAGAAACAAAAATTCCCGAAAATATGAATTATTCCAAGGAAGATCAAATCAGCATAATCAATGATTATTAATCATTGACAAAAATCACAACCAATTATAAAATAAAACTCTTTGGTATGTTCAAAATCATTGTGCATGCACAGGCGTGAATAGTTGGAATTAACCAGTTAGGTTAATTCAAGTATATTATTAAATCAACTTATATTCATCCATAAAGAAACCCCAAAGCTCTGTTTATAATATTTATATATTTTTAGTGTTTTATTTGTACTTTTAATAAAAAATAATTTATACTCTGTTCAAAAAACTTGTATGCTTATTAAGACCCCCCAATTTATTTATTTGTAAAATTATATAAATCAATGATTTGGAATAATTGGGATCGATTTATTTCTAATATCGTTTTTATAGCACATCGATTATCGTTTCTTAACCCATTGCGGTCCTATGTCGAGTTTAACTCAACATTCCAATAATTGCTCATTTCAATTCAAAAAATAATTTGAATGATTATTTATATTGTATGATTGTCATAAAATAAAGTTTTAATCCCAAAAACTACCTTTATTAAAAAAAACCCAATTTAGTTCAAGAAAATCATATATACAAAAAATCATTAAAACAATTGTGGACCGCAAAGGGTTAATGACCTTCATAGAGACATAATAAAGCACAAATGCTCAATTTAATATATTAACAAAAAATATTGAAATAAGGATGAAAAATAAAAACAATATTGGATTTAGTTGAAATCTCTTCAGAAATGTAAAACGATAAAATCTTATTCAAACTACATTTCTCTATTCAAAAATCAATGACCATAAAATCCTGTTACAAAAACATGAGACATCAAAATCTTATTCAATAGTCTTACAAAATCACATACAACCAATAAAATATACATTGAATATTCATTAGGACTTTAGGTGGCTCGAATATAATAAAAATTGTTGTTCTGTTTTATCCTGGATATAATCTACATATTATCAGTTACCGTTTCCCACAACAAATTTCCTTAGTTGACCAAATAGTTCTAAAAAACAGTACAAATGTGACGCGCATCAAATGTCGAACTCCTCAATTTCACTTTGAACTTTAAAATTTAAAAATATGTAGTAAAAAAAACAGGCCTGCTATTGCTACATATAATATCAGATTTTTACATTAGCCGAAATGATTTTATTTAAATGAAAATTCGATAAATTCAACAACCTGCTTGGATTTGGAAAATAATTATAAACCCATCTTGGCTCTTTATTTTTTGAAGAATATGAATAAACAATTTAAATATATTTTATTTTGAAAAATTAAAATCAATATACATATATAAAATCTATAAAATGATTGTAATTTAAAAAGGAAATTCAAACTTTGTCAATATTCATTTAAATTTAAATAAAAAATACTCAACTGTAATAAGTGATTTTTCCAACAAAGTTCACGAAAAATTTGCATTCTACAACCGATTCAAGTATAGGCAGGAATAATTTGCAGTATAATATCAAGCAATAATCAATATTTTGCCCATATTTAATTTCCAATTTTTAAGAGAGAAAGACGTTTGTTTTTGCCGTGATTCAGTGTATGGAAATATGATTGAGTGTATAAATAAAGATTGTGCCAAGCGCTGGTTTCATGCTCATTGCGTGAAAGTCGAACCGGAATTTGCTGAGATCTGGTTGTGCGAGGCCTGTCGAAGAGAATGGCTATAGATATATAGAATATCTGAATCTGAAATTAGATTAAAAAGATGTTTTTAAATATATTTTTTAGATATTTTTACTTGTTCTTGAAATCAGAAATTTAATATAAAAATTAATTTTGTTTACATTATTAATTTAATAAATTAAAAATAATTAATTAATTAACAATAAAATAATTAATTAAATTAAAATAATTATATTGGAATAATTATTAATAAAAATAATTTCTTAAACGAATTGGAATAATTTTTTTAATAAATAAATTTACTTTATTAAATTTAAATTAAAATATTAATTTAATTGTTTTAATGAACCAGAATAATTATTTAAATTAATTAATTCACTTCATTAAATTTAATTAATTTTATTTTAATTAAAATAAAATTATTAAATTAAATGATTAATTATTATTTTTAGTCAATGAAGCGTGTTAATGCACCATTCAAATCTCCTTTAGTGAAGAAATCAAAAATTGAAGATAATAAAGAAAACGAAGAAAATCATGATAATTTATTAGAGAAAGAAAAGGAGCTTGATAATAAAATAAAGGCGTATTCAGAACAAGGAATGGAATTATCGCAAATAGATGAAATGGTTGACCAATTACATAAATACAATGATATTAAAGATTTAACATCTAAAGTATTGGGAATTTTATCAGAATTAAAGCAGTGTACAATAATGGATATGTACGAAGAATTAAATATAAATATAAATGATTAATATTTAATTTCATCTTCATTTATGGGGCCGAATAAATGTTAATTTCAGGCACTGGTTTAATATTTTTATTTAAAGCATTTGCTGCACACAAATTTAAAAATGTTATTAATTTATATTTAACAAAATAAGTACAAATAAAATGCATAAAAAGTCGAGTGCAAATCATTTAAAAATACTGTAAAATCAATTAAAAAAGCAACTTAAATATGAAATATTTGGATCGATTTAGATAAGGTTGATTATCGATACTAACACAGATTTTATCTGACTCCAAAGTTAAAAGCTTTCTCGCGTGTAGGTAAAATATAAACACAGATATGAATTAAATGAACAAGACTAATGAGTTTTTTGTCAAATATGTATTTAAGCTGTATAACAAATATACAAATGTAATAACCCAAAAATGCCGCGGGATGAATGACATGAATCAGTTGTATAAACCGTCCTCAGAAACTTTAAGACGTCACATACTGGGATTACAGGGTTACCTCAGCAGTGATCTATTAACCACTTAACAGTCTAATTTTTTTTCGAAAAGATGTCCAAAAATTGTCACTTTTATTTTTATTTTATTTGAATCTATTTATCTATACAATTAATTAAATTTACTTAAAAATCGGTAATCAAGTCCAGGATTTCCGCATTCCAAAAATATTCAAAGTAGCGTAAATTTGGTCTCCTCACTATCATCATCAAATTGCAAGTTTACACCAGCTGTATCGTTATAAGGAAAACTTGGCGGAGGCAGAGATAGATTTTCAATATTTATTTCAAAAAATTCTCTGAATGAACCGACATCTTCGTTTTCTGAAACAGAATCATAAGAATCAGATGATTCTGATTCACTGTCATAGTCTGATTCATAATCTGTTTCAGACATTATGGGCTAAATCAAAGATAAAATAAAAATGAGTATAATAATAAGTATATATACTACCTATTTTACTTACGCCTGAAATGTGAACAAAAACTGTATATAAGTGGATAAAATAATTATAGTATACATATAAGCGTCAGACACCACGTTATAAACTTGTGAAATGTGTAACGACTAAATTCTTGTCTGTAAACAGCCAAACAACGCGCGCAAAATCATTTCACCCACTCCCACCTACCACCACTCAAAGCGCAACTAGCACATTCGTGTTTCGGACATGTCACTATGTCAACAAATTCAATGCCCGAGTCACGCTTGTGCAAAACTGTTAAGTGGTTAAGTTTTGGATACACGATTTTGTGGAAATACCCGAATTTGTCGCGATCGCTTAGAACAAGGTCGTTTTAACGTTTCCTAACAAATTTCCCTCACAAATTTTTATCACCAGTGCCGGTACAAATTACAAATCAACTAAATTTTATCACTTATTTATATTAAATTTATTCTATTTAATATTATCTTTACTAATTAATAATTACTATTTTTAGTAACTTATTTATTAAAATTACTATATTTATATCATATCTATTTTTAGTAATATAAAATTTGACAACTGTATTTGTCTAAACACTTCTAATCTATACAAGTTTTAAATGATTTGCAGGAAAGCCACACGTATTAGTAATAGCAGTAACAAGATTAAATAAATGACGAAACGTAATTTGAATTGCGGAGTGACCTTTTTTAACAAACAAGAGGACTTGAACATGTTTTCTTATAAAAGTTCATCGATTTATGACACAGGAAATTAATTTTTTTTTATAAAAGTCAAGAAGTCATAACCCTAATGTTTATATAATATGCACATATTGATGTACATGTTAGAGCCTTTGTTTGGTATGACATGCTATAGTCCAAACCACAATTATATTTTGCTTTAAAAATAATTAAAAGATTTCTGAATGAATGTAATATTTTTCCGTAAGGATTTGGAAATCACTTATTGAAGAATTATATCAAAATCTTTATTTAAATTACATGAAATTATTATAAAACATAGATTATGTAGAATACTTTATTAAATTATTCCCAACATGTATAGAGCAAGATGTTCCGCGGGGTTCCTTTAGAATTCAACTGATTGTCAATGTCTTCATGTTGTCAATTTTTAACTAAGAATTGGAATAAATTATTTTGAAAATATTTGCAGTAATACTCTTTACAGTTGTATGACTATAACCTCAAAAATCGTATAAAGTAAATTAAATTGAAAAATAAAGTATCAACTACAAATTATATGTGGCTCACTTGAAACCACAACAAATCTTTGTCGAAGATGCATCGTGTTTTCTAAAGTAAACTCAAGTCATTGTTAATAACATTCATAGGTAAGTTGAGTTTCATAAGGGGCCTATAATAAGAATTCAAAACTTTCACATTTTGTAGCATCACCGAACTCTCTGCGTCCAGCTAAAAATAATCTAGATATTCTGTTATATGTTGATTTTAACGCGAACTTCTTCGCTTTGTAAAAATGGTATTGAAATTGGAATACCTTCTTTTATTTTATTAGATCACTAATATTCAGGGGCGGCTCAAGAAATTTTGTCCAAGCCTAGCGCCCTAGGCGAATTTTTATGAAGCGCCTACCTTAAAGAATGCCAACTGAAACATTATGTTTTAATAATTTAAATTTCTTAATTCAACGAAGTAGGTATTTCATAATAAATTTTTTATTGAGTGAAATAAAAAATTTGTTCAGTTTCAAAATATAATAATATATGCAGTTTCAAAATACATAAATAATAGTGTTGGGTTTTTGGTTAATTTAATTCGGTTCCCTCCCACTCCTCGTGTCCTTTAAATCAAAACAATAACGACCCAACGTATATTGAAATAATAAAATTCACAACCTTTTCTCACCAATTTACAATTAATAATCAAAGTTACGTTTGACCGATTCTCCGCTCGGCGTTGATGCTTTGTAAATAGATAATATTCACCTTTTATTTATTTAGATTGTCTTGACCACGTTTTCCTCTTTTCTGCTTGATTTGATTCTTTTTCAATTTTTCGTATTCCTAGTCTATATCTTCTTTTCCCTAATCTCCTTAATTCGTTTTACCTATTCCTAACTCGGTTTCTTCTAACCCTAGCTGAGGCAACATGCTGATTTCCCCTTTCCTTATATACTCTTCGAAATCGGGATGACAAATGGTTATTGCCGAGCGTATCTGCTTCGGCTGTCACCCATAATGGTCCAACGAATCAAGATAATTAATGGCCCTTCCGGCCTTTCTACACGCACTATCTTCTCCTTGCTCTTTTCCAATTAATCCTTGTGTCAAGCTAATGGGCCCAAATCTTCCTTCTGTTTACTTTTCTTCTTGTTTACCCAGCTCGGGTTTCCTTCATCTCTCGGGTTCTTCATTGGCTCGGGTTTCCCATTAGATCGGGTTTTCTATTAGCCAATTAATTAATTAATTAACGTTTTCTGTTTTAACACATTTGAATGCTTTTCGACCCTTTCTAACCATTTTCTAATAAATCCCTAATCATCATCTTGTTGACCATTAGCTAATCTATACCTGTCCCGTTTTACCAATTCGATTTCGATGATTTTACCATTTATTGATTTTTCTCGGATTTCCGGATTCTTGCCTTTCGTAATTGCTTTTGGCATTTTCTAATACTGCTTTCATCACACTTTCCTTTACTATCGATTCTGTGCATGATCCCGCTTTTATTTGTCTTTTTTCTTCACTTACTTTTTATTTAAATTATTAACCTAAATTTCATTTAAATTTATTTTAATTTCATGGACCTCAACAATAGTACAAAATAATATAGGAGTGACAATTGTGAAAGAGAAAAATTAAAGATATCATAATAAATAAATTTTTTTTATATATTCGAGGAATAATTTAGAAAAATATTTTTTGCGCCCTAGGCGGCCGCCTAATTCGCCTATATGGAAGAACCGTCCCTGCTAATATGATAGATCAAGAAATCTCTATATTTCAACTACTTTGTGAATGCATATATCTTATATTATACTTTAAAAACATTAGCCTAACCTGTATATTGTATAAGATTTTAGCTCAAGATCTTTTTTTGACTCTTTTTATCCAATGATGGCTTAATCAAACTTAATTTTTAAGAATTTAATATAAATCACGAAATATCTCAAATGATTATCATATACGTTGGTCCCCAGAAACTGAAACTTCAGTGACTATAATTTATTAACTTGGACACATACTTATATTTTTAGTTATTATGGTCTTTAGTTATTATGGTCTCTCCTTCCATGAATAACATGAAACATCAAAGAAATCACAAATAAACTTTCAAGTTGGAATTAACAAATTAATTATTTAATTTGATATTATGTATATCAATCAACTTATCAACCCAACATTATTGGTCTCATAGTGTACAAATAAAATTTGTTAAAAAATTTTATATATTTACCAAAATATTATTGTTATAGTTAAAATCGGAAATAAATAAAACAATGAAAATCAAGTTTTTGTGTTTCAACTTTTAACACTGATCTTTTGATGGAGATTAGAAATTTTTTTGAGAAAGAAAATCACGAAAATCTACAATTCAGATCTCTGCATCATAAGTTTGGAATTTTTATCTAATTAAATTATCTAAATGTCACATTACGAGCGTAGTTTTTGTAGTTAAAATAATTTAATAATTTTTTTTATTTAGTTCTTTTTTTTAAATAAAAAATTAGCTATTTCTTTTTGTAAGAAAAAGCAGCCAAATTAACTTTTATAAAATTTTTTAATCACAAAAAGTTTATACAGAATTTATTTTAATTTCCACAGTTAATATTTGAAATTAGAATACGTCAAAATCCACTTTGAACTTAATTAAATGCCACTTTTTTTTGTTTTATTTTAAAAATAATTTTATAAAATATATTTATAGAATATTATATTTCAATTAGATTAAGTTGTAAATTTAATTTCTTGAACAAAGTTATTAAAAATTATTTTAACACCAGAATCATTACAGAATGAACGTTATTATCTACCCAAAGGCACTTCTGTATATGATTCTTTTTCTTTTCTGATATACCAGCATAACATACAGACATGATTCTAAAATCTGTGATTTTAGGCTCTATATAACTAGCAATTCATTACAAAAAAATCTGTAAATAAAACGGTTAGATCGCAAAATACGGCCTTTTATTTCAAAATAAGAATTTAATTTATTTATTTAATGCCTATGTCGATATATTTAAAAATTTCAGGAAAGAGAGCTCTTGAAGAATATGAATAATAGTTTTACAGAATACTGGCCTTTTGAAAACGCAAGTTAGTTGTGAATATTGCACAACTTTTATGGGTCACATGTGTATAAAGTGCACCCTGATGGAGGTGCAATTCATGCACGAATAAAACATCTATCAAATTGAGTCTATGGGTAATTCAAAGCTATGTCTTGCAGAATTCTGTACCAGGCATAAATATAGTAATAACAAGAATGGCATGTTTACATTAATTTGTGAAACTTTAAAGCTGGTGAAAATTGATTAAATAAACTTTTTTTAAATATATATGTATTTAAATTCGTATAATCTACAATATTCAAAACTCCTAATATCGCAATAAAATCTCTATTCTGAATATTCGATTGCCGATTGTTTCTAAATTCGAGTTCCTATATATAGTTAAAATAATCGCATTGATCGATGGTCTTTTAACTAAGTCATCACTTCTTGATAATCTTTATCACGCGGTCTTTTTCATTTTCTCGTCGACGAAGAAAATAATTAATTGTTCCACCGTGTGTCTCCCTCGTGATAATATCTTTTTCGTTTTCCGCATTACTCATGCTTTTATGATAATAGTTTCCCAAATTCGAGATTGTTTACTTCGATTTCTGTTTACTTAACTCGGGTTTTCCTTTAATAAATTAATTACCAATTTTCTGTTTTTGTACGTTTCCTTGCCTTTTGACTCTTTCTGAACATAATCTGATAAATCCATTCTCGCCATGATCTTCCCCATCATCACATTTGCATATGACCCGTTTTCCAAATTTTAATTCGAAGATTTCTTGATCTTGAATTTTCAATATTCCTATTTTTAATTATTTAGAAATTTTAAATTTAACAATTGCAACACATTTAAGTTTTATTTACATAAATTACTGGTAAAAAATATAAAATGGAAAATATTTGCTGGATCTCATTTCACAATTCGTTCCAAGTAATTTCCAAAGTCCGATAAAAGGAAAGCTAAAACTAAAATTCCTTTAGCCTTTTTAATTACTAATTACTTCAAATTTGTTAAATATATTTAATGATTTTATAACAAAAGTTTATATTTTATTAAATTTTGTTTTAATAAAAAGACATAAATTTATCATTTTACCGCAAAATACCCGTGATTTAAAACACATTAAATATAATTATTTTTACAAATATTATTAACAAATTACATTACGGGATTCTCAGAAACTTTTCTACAATGCTTCCACATATTACTATTTGTAAACTCTATTATTTTCTAATAAAACCTACATCTGCACTGTCTAATGGAATTGTTTCCTATTGATTTATTCAAATAATCAATATTGTAATTTATTTGCCATCTATTGTTCAAAAAAAGAATTAAGGTTTTCAATAAAAAAAAACTATAATAAAAGGCTTAGTTAGCATCACTTATTGATTTTTCTCTATAATTAAATCTATGAGGAATTGTAAAATTTTCATTTCACACAATTAAGTATGCTAAGTGAGGTAATTATTGTTTTAACTTGAATACTGATTAAAAGGCCCAGAAGCTCAGCAGCCCACTCGCCCGGTTGTTGTGTTTGACTGTGGAATAGAAAATTGAATTTATGCTCGATAAGTAATCAATAGGATTAATCGCAGAAATAATCTATGAAATTCAATTTTCAAAGTATTGATTTAATTGAATAATTGATGGAGTTTCGATTTTCTTTATTTAATATTTTATAGTCGAAATGTTGTTATGATTATTTCTATTATCTATTATCAAATATCTCTAACTTAAATTGGATGAAAATTTGTATAAATAAATGTTGTATTTATTATAATCAAGCACAAATAAATGATTTATTCACACGTTTCAATGATTATTCGAGGAGGAGAGATAAAAACTCATTATTTTGCATTTTTTTAAATAAGAAAATATTCCATAAAATTGAAAAGTTTCATATTATTATTATTATTATTATTATTATTATTATTATTATTATTATTATTATTATTATTATTATTATTATTATTATTATTATTATTATTATTATTATTATTATTATTATTATTATTATTATTAATATTATTATTATTATTATTATTATTATTATTATTATTATTATTATTATTATTATTTAAAACAATAAAATGATAATTTAAGCCTTTTGCTGCAAATAATGTATTTAATGAAAGAATTTTCGACTATAAGATAGTCCTTATTATTATTATTATTATTATTATTATTATTATTATTATTATTATTATTATTATTATTATTATTATTATTATTATTATTATTATTATTATTATTAATATTATTATTATTATTGTTATTATTAAATGATGATTTCTTGGTAGCAGCATTTATTATTTAAAACAATAAAATTATAATTTAAGCCTTTTTTTTTGCTGCAAATAATGTATTTAATGAAAAAATTTTGGACTATAAGATAGTCCTTGTCAATCTCCAGGAATTTAGCAATGTTCTTCCCCAAAATACCTTTCAATCTTTCTTTTATTTCCTTTCTCTTAATTCTCATTGGTTGTAAATATAATGAATTTTTTTACTAAAAACTTTTAAAATTTTTACATTTAAAATTTCAAAATGACACAAACTAAAAATTTTTAAATTTTTTTTATACAGCTTCTATAATTAGCTTCTAGAAGCCTAACAAAATATTTGAAAATATTCTAACTAAAGCCTCCAATAACCACTTATATATGCTATTTAAATATTTCAATAAATGTGTCAATTTTGATTTTCAAACCCTATTTTTTAAAATTTTCTATATTATTCTAATTATTAATTTTTAATTTATTCTATTTTTTTAATTTCTTTGTATATTGTCAGTTATTCTCACGGTCAATGACAACAGATCAAATTCATGATTTCATTGATTTCTTCTTTAGTGTTGATCTTTGGCTGTCTGTTTATGATGAGAATTGCTTCTTTGAATCTGACATTTTTCTTTTGGATGTTTCCATTAGCTAGAAATCATAGAAATCATTTCAATAGAATAGTATATAACGTCAGTTTCAGCTTGAAGTTTAGTCACAAAATTTTGAAACTGACGATGATTGAGCCCACGTGTTTTGATGTAATTTTCTGTCTTCATAATATTTTCCAAATTAGCTACTTTACTACACAAGGGTTGCTAATGAAAAATGAAATAATCGCTACTGTGGTGAATTTATTTCCCGTTGCTTGAGTTTTACAAGGGATACAAATCCAGACTTTCTTTCAACCATTGAACACTCAGTTACCAAGCCTGCTAGCTTTTAAAGTGGCGATTCTAAAATTTTCAATTTGTTTCAGAATACTTGAAATACGTCCTGTCCTGTCGTTGTGCCATGCAATGCAACTACTTGTGCTAATTATTCAGTTATGTGTAATTTGGAAAACATATATTTGGAAAACATTGTTTTTTATCCGGACACAATTTCTGTGGCAGTTATCATTCAGTCTTTCACAAATGCTCCCATCGTAAATGGCTTCATTTCATTTGCAATTTTATAAGACGCTGCATAACTAGCTTCTATAGCTGATAATGACTCATTGGCAAGTTTTTTAAACACACTTTGTTGCTTAGATAAGTTTTGATTTAGTTCTTCAGGTTTTTCTATTCTGTTTTAGCCTACTATAGTACATATCATACACATTACTGTGTTAATTGTCATAAAACGACGAAGATTATATTCTTTCAAAATACTTACTTTCTCTTTGCAAATTTGGCACATCGGGTTCCAATTACACAGAATAAACAAATCTCTCTAAATGTTCTTGATCCATTATCCTTATAATATAAATGTTAATGTGAAATATATATATTTTAATATATATTAATATATTTTTCAAGTATATAAATAAGTAGTGGATATATGACCCACATGCACCCACCCCCTCTGATAAAGTGTCTTCCAATCTCTTATTTTATAGTAAAAAAATCTCAAATTTTTACACTTTTAACTCTTTTTTGACCTTTATTTTGAAAACAAATATCCTTATGTTTTCGGCTTTAAACCCTATAAACATAAAGAAAATAGGAGAAGAGATGGAAATTCACAAACCCCAGTTAGGGTTGCGTGCATGTGGGTCATATATCCACTACTTATAGCAAATCGCCAGGTTGGCAAAATGCTGACTAAAATCTTGATGTCTTGAAGAATAAAAAAAAAATGAAAAAGAATAAAACTGCTCTGAGAGGACAGTGGTATTTGTTTTTTTTTTTTTTTTTCACTGTCCTCTCAACAGTTTTTTTGATCCGGATCATTTTTTTATTCAACCTCTTTCGTTTATCAAATCTCTTCCAATATACAAGCTGGCCAGACTCATACATCAGAATCAATTCGATAATACAGCACACCTTATTATTCGCTTCTCGCTCGAACACGATTTCATCGGCGTTTTAAGCGTGCTGCTCGAAAGTACAAATGAATTCGAAAGTGAATCCGAAAGAGGTCCGAAAACAACTGAGAAATAAATGTGCACATTATAGAATCGATCCGGGGGTGTTCGAAAGACTGGTGGCGATAATTACCGGTTCGCCACCACACCCGTTTCAATATTTTTTTTACATATTTATGTTTAAAAATTAATGAATTAATAAAAAAATAAAAAAAATAAAATAAATAAAATAAAATATAAATCTAAGATACCCACGCCATTTTCAATATTATTTTCAAATTTTTAATATTATTTTATGTTGAAAAAAAACTAACCTCAGATGTGATTTGAACCACTGTGTCAGTCTATTCCCACTGCGCTATTAGGGTTCGGATTTTTTGTCATTTTTTAGACTCTCACATTATGAATAGTAACTTTTTATTCTAAATTTTTATAAATAATCGATTCAAGTTCTTTAACTCTTTCCTGTAATTGTTTCATTTTCTTTAACCTTATCTCAGCAACTTCTACAGCTTTCATGTAAAAATGTCGATACTTTTCATTCTCTACCATCAACTCTTTGATGTATTCTAATGGTTCTTCTTCTCTTCTTTTCATTCTCTTATGTTTAACTTCATTCAATTCATTTCTCATTCTTTCAATTAAGTCAGTCATTTTATAAATATTTTTTTTATTGGATATATTAATTTTAATATATAAAAATGAATAATATAAATCTCAAAATTCAAGAAAAAAATAAATTAAATCTTGATTATAATAAAGAATTTACTCATGAAATCAAGAAAAATGATGTACTTAAAATATCCCCAACTTCAGGATCTATTGCAAACTTAAATCGTAGGGGTGATATAGTTTTTCAATCTCTTCAAACATCAAACCCAATAGATATTTGTAATGCCAAATTATATTATAAAATTGAATTAGAAATTGAAGCAAACAAAGATATAACCCTAGAAAATAATTTCTTTCCAAATTTATTCTCCAACTTGAGATTAAAACTAGGATCATCAGAAATTGAAACTGTTTTGCATCCGGGAGTATATTCTACAATGTTAAATTTTATTTTGACTGGTTGTGATTATAAAAACGAATATGGTGAATTAACAGGTTGGATTCCTGATGTTAATAAAGGAGATTTAGATAAAGATGGTTTAGATATAAATTATGCTTACTATAAAAGAGTTGAACTTTATAAGTTGAAAAAATTTGAAGGTTATTTTGAATTAAAACACTTATTTGGATTCCTTCAAAATTATAACCGTGTACTTCATAATGTTTTTATAGAATTCATCTGTAATAGACTAGAAGGTGATAAAAGATTGTTCTATGGAGCTGCAGATACAAAAGCTAAATTAAAATTATCAACACTTGAATTGTATATACCTGAATGGACATTAAACCCACATTCTGAAATCAAACTCCTTGAAAGATTAAATTCCAACAAGTCTATAAATGTAAATTATTTAAATAGAATCTGTAGTGAATTTAGTATGACAGAGGGTTCAACATATTCTATAAAGGTGGCAAATTTAGCATACCGACCAAGATATATCTTGATTGGATTCAAAGAAACAGATCCATCATTTCAAAAAAATAACAACTTGTTTATTCAAAAGATTGGAAATGATAATTTAAAAACAATCCAAATTCAATTAAATAGTTCTTATTATCCAATAAATAGAATGGAATTTAATATTGAAAATAATGAAAACATATTCCCATATCTAAATTATATTGAAACATGTTATGATTTCAAAGTTGAACCGCAATTAAGTTTAGAAGATTTCAAAAATTTATATTCTATATTTTGTATAAATGTTTCAGACCAAGATGATCGCCTAGCCATAAATAATGTTGATGTTACACTTCATGTAACAAAGGATTCTAATTTTAAAGCTAAAGTATATACATTAATATTAGAAAAAAAGAAAATAGAAATGAAATTATATGGTGGAAAGATTTCAATTATTGAAAATGTTAGGGGAGATTCTTGATATAATCCCTGATATTTTAACATTTTAAAATGTCTTTAAATAAACCCTATTGGAGATGCGAAACTTGTAATTGTCAAGTTACAAAACACCATAAAGCAAGTCATTTAAAAACTAAAAAACATACAGGAGGCGACCTAATTCCACGAGCTGGAGGCGATTTGCAATCTTCAAAAACAACATCTTCAATATTAAAACCTTTTACTACAGAAAAATATCCAGGTGAAAGGCATTTATTTAAACACAACTATACCGGACCAGGAACACGTCTAGATATTAGATTAGATGAAAATAATAATCCCAAACAAGGAGAAGAACCAATAAATAGAATCGACCAAGCAGCTTTAAAACATGACATTGCATACAACTCAGAAGATCTTAGAGATAGACATGTTGCAGATGTGAATTTAATACATGATTTAAATAATATCCAAAATCCATCTACCCAAGAAAAGATTCAAAGAGCTCTAGTTAAATTAGCAATGAAAGGTAAGATTTTTATAGGAGCAGGACTTGCTAGGAAAGCAAAAGATGTTGCTAATAAAAGATTATTGAACAAGCAGAGATTGAAAAACACCTCGAGAATACATCCAAGACTAGTTTATTAACCCCAACAGAATCACAAATAAAATATGCTAATGAATTACACCATGAATTTAGAAAAAATAAAAAATATTTAAAAGTTCAAGTACATGAAAAAGATCAAACATGGTCTGCTGATTTAGTCTTTATGCCAACCAAATCATCAGACCCTGAAAAATATAAAATAATTTTAACTGTAATAGATTTATATACAAGATTTGCTTTTGCAAGATGTTTAGAAAATAAAACAGGATATTCTATTACAGAAGCATTTGAAAATATATTTGAAGAATATCAAAGAATTCCAAAATATTTATGGTGTGATAAAGGAACAGAATTTTATAACAAAGTTTTTACAAAGTTTTTAAATGAAAATAGTAGATGGATTGGGCACCTCTGGCACAGGGCACCGCTAGCACAGTACCCCCCCCCCGGTCGTCTTATTTTTCAAAAATATTCTAAGTCTAAAAGTACAATTTTTTTTTAAACAAAGACATATGACTCATCAAGGTCATTGAAACAAAGACCATGACTCATAGTATGACTCATCAAATTTCTCAAGGTCATTGAAACAAAGACCATGACTCATCGTATGACTCATCAAGGTCATTTTCAAGGTCGTATGACTCATAATATGACTCATCAAGGTCAAAAAATTTTTTTCAAGGTCATTTAAACAAAGACCATGACTCATCAAGGTCATTTTCAAGGTCATATGACTCATACTACGACTCATACGACCTTGAAAAAAATTTTTCAAGGTCATATGACTCACAGTTTGACTCATAAAAATTTTCAAGGTCATTTAAACAAAGACCATGACTCATAATATGACTCATCAAGGTCATTTTCAAGGTCGTATGACTCATACTATGACTCATATGACCTTGAAAAAATTTTTTCAAGGTCATCTGACTCATCCCATGACTCATCAAGGTCATTTTCAAGGTCATATGAGTCATAGTATGAGTCATATGACCTTGAAAAAATTTCCTCAAGGTCGTATGACTCATCCTATGACTCATCAAGGTCATTTTCAAGGTCATATGACTCATACTATGACTCATCAAAATTTTTTCAAGGTCATATGACTCATACCATGACTCATCAAAAATTTTCAAGGTCATTCTCAAGGTCATCTGAGTCATGCTATGACTCATCAAGGTCATTTTCAAGGTCGCATGACTCATCCAAGGTCATTTTCAAGGTCATATGACTCATCGCGATGAGTCATCAAGGTCATATTATTATTTTTAAAAAATATTATTATTTTTATTATTATTTTTAAAAATATTATTATTTTATTTTTAATTTTTTCAAAGTTCCCGCCAACCAAAATTAATAATCGATAGCTCATTTTAAAGCTCAATCCAAGACCTTTCGAATGAGCTATATATTATTATTATTATTATTATTATTATTATTATTATTATTATTATTATTATTATTATTATTATTATTATTATTATTATTATTATTATTATTATTATTATTATTATTATTATTATTATTATTATTATTATTATTATTATTATTATTATTATTATTATTATTATTATTATTATTATTATTATTATTATTATTATTATTATTAATCTATATACTCCGAGTCTATATACTCCTAGTCTATCCGACAAAATATTTTGTCCCCCTATGGGTAATGCTCACAAGGGTACTGGTCACGCTCAACAAATCAACAAATCAACAAAACATACATTTATTTAAACAATAAAATAATGTAAAATTAACAAAGGTAAACTAAATATTGATGTACTATTCGCAGCAATATTGTTTGAAATTGGTAACGTAGAATTGATTTTCAGAGATTCTATTGATCCTTTGATTGTTTGAATTTCTCTTAATAATAATTCAATCTTTTTTAACAAATAATCATGCTTCTTATCAATTATTTTCATATTCTTTTTATTTTCAACAATGGAGTTATTGAAAACCTTAATATGATCAATCAATTCAAATTTTATATTTTGTATATATTCAAATGATAGTTCATAACTGTTTTCTAAATTCTCCAATCTTTGAGATATTCTTTTTCCTGGATGCTTTGACCATTTTGGTTTGTCGAGAATATATAAAATATCCATCAACTTGGCTGTATTCGGACAAACACATATTGATTTATTAAAAGACTCCACTGTTATTGTTGTATTGTGTGAGCACACACTCGTTATAATAATTAGCAATATGAATATAGTTTTCATGGTGTATCAAATCAAAACCTTTCTTTTACATTTATAGTCTATCAACCAATCAAAATCATCCGGTATTAGTATAAATAAAACATCATATTTTAAATTATTGTAAAAATGTCTCAATTTATGGAAAATGTTTTAAGAGAACTAGTCAACAGGAATATTATGGAAAGCCTATGTTTCCTGGTCGATCGGACCGAAAAGGTCATAGAAGGTAATCACATTGATTATGAAGATGTGATCAATTCCGATTGTCTGGAAACCAAAAAATTCTATTTTAATAGAATTTTTAACTGTCTATGCGACGATCAGATGAAGTGGACCCGAATACTAGTAGGGTTCGCTTATATGAAAATAATTATCGAAAGAAGTTTATGGGACTCGGAGCACTATTATCAGTGGTCTCAAGAAGTAATAATTTTATAATTTATATTTTATTAATATTTATTTTCTAGATAATCAAGTCAAAGTTTCAACCATGGATTGAAGCCAATGGCGGATGGGGCGTATTCAATCAACTCGCTAGAAATGCGAAGCAAATTGATGACCAGAAGAGAAAATTTAAAAACTATCTAAAACTTGCAACAGGTGTTGCTATTTTGTATATTTTATCAAGATTTTTAAATAAAAATTAATATAGTTATTTTTTGTTTGATTTTTAAATAAATATTTAAATAACATTTTAAATAAATTTACAAACACTAATTAACTAAGATTTATTAATTAACACATTCACAGTCGTCATCTCCACATTTCATTATATTTTCAACGACATGATCAATACAATCATTCGTAATATTATCTTTAGATTCATCTTTAGGTTCCTCTATAGGTTCCTCTATAGGTTCCTCTATAGGTTCATAGATTTCCTCATCAATTTCTTGAGTATCGGTTTCTTGAGTTTCTTCCTCATCATCAAATCCTGTATCTTGACTCTCAACTAACCAGCCGATATTTAAGGCATTTGTAATAGATAATATGTCCTCAATTTTCACACCAGATATTTCTGCTAACTTTTCCAACAAAAAGTTGATTAAAAATTCTAAATAATAAATAATTCGGTAATTAATTAATCATGTTAACCTTTTTCTGCAGTCATTTTCATCACTTTAAAACTATATTATAATTTTGTTTATAGATTTTCTTTGTTAAATTTGCATGTCATTTGCATTTATGTTGCAATTAATAAAGAGAAAAACAAATCTGACTAATACATTTATTAAATATAACATTAAAATATTTGTGAAAGTCTAGCAGACATAATTTTCCAAATAGGAGAATATACATCATTATTATCAACTTTATATCCCTGGATTGCAATTGTTATATACCAATTTTCATTTTCTTTGAAACTGATTTCATCAAAAGCATCATAAAATCTTGCATATCTATTGTTGAACCACGCATGTTGATTACACGATAGATTCGAATCTATCCGTTTAAAAACATCATCAATAGTTTTGACATCAATCATTGAAAGCGTGCCGGATAAGAAATCAAATTTAGTCGGAATTAGCTTGACTGGTGCAACCAATTTCATATTGATTTCTTCTTTCAAAAAATACATTCTGTAATTGTGGAACATTTGAACTGGTTGTACCATTTCTTTAGGTTTTTCGGTGCTTGAAATTTTCTTGGTCATCGTGAATAATGATTAAATTTAAATGTTACAGGGTTTTTATACCTTTGACTCATGTCTATCAACCAATCAGATGATAGCATGTCTTTGTTTAAAATTGCAGGTCATTTGCATTAATACTGCATTTATGTTCTATTAATGTTTTATTATTAATGTTTTATTATTAATGTTTTATTATTACTATTACTATTATTACTATTTCTATTATTACTATTTCTATTATTATTACTATTTCTATTATTATTATTACTATTATTATTATTATTACTATTTCTATTATTATTATTATTACTATTTTAAATATAAAGAAAAAAAAAACACAATTCAAACATTAAAAACATTTATTCGTAACCTAAATCAACAATCCGGGAGTAGTGAAACCTTCTCAGAGTTTTCACTAACTCCCATTCGACATATCGCCGGTATCGATCGGCACAGCATGAGCATCCGATGATGCACTGGTACTCTGGCTCCATTTGTTTGATGCTTCGGTTTATCTTTATATCCCACAGGAACTGGTGAAATACCTCCATTATTCTAATTTGCGTTGTGTAGAATATGAGGTCCGGAATTATTTCTGCTTCTCTATCCTTAATAATTTCATTGATTTGCGGATAATAATATTTTATCCTATTGATCATAACTTTGATATATTTTTCTAAAATAATAATAAATAGTAAATAATGTGTAAATAAAAATTTTAAATTTACCGGAATCGTCAATATCCTTCATGAGGGTTGCAGAGCTTGGTATTTTGTACATAGTGAAATAAATGAATTCTAAACAAAAAACCATTTGTTTAAATCAATCAATAACCAATTAGAAATTAACCAATTAAAAATCGACCAATGAAATTATCTCATTTCGAACATTGTCAACAAATTCTCTATACTCCAAATTTCTCAACCCCAACATGACAACCTTTCCACTAGCAAACACATTGACACATATAGGGTTATATTTTAATAGTCTTAGTGCCGGAAACAATTCCGGTTCAAACATACAATCACATTTTTTTGACATGTTATATAGATTGATACTATGTCCCATATCCATAGTAACGGTAATTGATTGGATTTTAATATTATTTATTCGATATTGTAATTTATTAATATCCAAAGGTTTCTTACATCCCATGATTCGACATTTACCAGTCTTGAAAAATATTATCGGATATTTCCCGCTTCTATCGATAATTTGCTGGGGTTTCCCTGGTGGGAACCTCATATTCGATACATCAAAATTTCCTCGATAATTTATATTTGCTAACATTATTAAATCATTTATGAAAATTAGTCTTTATATACAAATTGAGCATGAGTTCATTAAATCATCGAATATAAACAAATACACGTATATAAAATTTTTGAAATGGAATTAAGAAATGATGCAGTATACCAAATCGTTGGTCCGAGTGGTAGTGGAAAAACATTATTTGTTTGTAAATTACTAAAATCAAATTTATTCAAATCAAAATTCAACAGGATTTATTGGCATAGGGGTGCTGATGAAGAACATGGATTAACTCAATCAAGTTTCTGTAAATTAAAAAACATGAAAATAGTAAAGGGATTCGATAAAAACTGGTCCAGCCGATTAAAGAAAGGCGATGTCATTATTATCGATGATTTGTATCAAGAAGCTAATAAAGAAAAAGATTTTAATAATTTATTTACAAAGATCAGCAGACATGTTGGTGTAACAGTTATTTTCATAACACAAAATCTATTTCATCAAGGTGGGGCACATCGAACACGTAATTTAAATGTACAATATTTAGTTATTTTCAAGAATCCTAGAGATGCAACAGTGATTGATTTTCTTGCACGTCAAGCATACCCTAACAATCGTAATTTTCTTATCAGTGCATTTCAAGATGCTACAAAAATACCTCATGGATATATATTTCTTGATTTCACGCAACAATGTCCCGATGATTTACGTGTAAAAACAGATATTTTCAACCCAAAAGGTGCCATGGTTTATAAACAAAGTTGAAAACCTCTATGAATAATAATGTTTCTAAAAGCAAGGGTGAAAAATATTAAGAAATTAAGAAAAGGTATTAGAAAGACTATTAAAGTTCCAAAAGTTCCACCAACAACTAGTTATACACCGTCTAAAAAACTTGTAACTGAAAATTTCTCTGCAATGAATCTTATTTCGAAAAATCCTAAACCTAAACGTAAAACCCGTAAAACCCGTAAAATCGGTAAAAAAGTAGTTAAAAATCATCGCAGTTTTCCCTTTTTTAATGCATTGTTAAAGGCCCCGAGTATGAAAAGAATGAATATATTGCAATCATTCCCAAATTTTGTTGTCGATGATTTACTCAATATTATACTTAAAGTAGTCAAAGGCAAAATTAAAATCAGTAAATCAAAAAAGCATTTATTGAGCAAACATAGGAAACCATTGTTATCTTTAGTAAATAATAAAAATCGTAAGCAAATGAGAAAAATTATATATAAACAACAAGGTGGATTTATCGGTGCATTAATACCTTTGGCATTATCCTTATTAGGTGGAGTTGTAGGAAATCAATCATAAACAATGGGTGCTAATCCTTCATTGCCCGACATTAAATTTAATTTTAAATCTTCTTGTTGTAATGGAGAAGATTTGGACGAACCCAGAAGACGAAGCCGGTTTCGGTGGAGTGGCAAAATTAAACAAAAGAGTTCCGAATTCGAAAAAAGAAACCCAGAAGTGGTTATCAGATCAGCTTGCGTACAGTTTGAACAAACCAATGCGGAAAAGATTTCCAACAAGAGCGTATAAAACATTTGGTATTGATGATTTATGGCAAATGGATTTGATGGAGATGATACCTTATTCGAAAATTAACAATGGGAATAAATATATTTTAACATGTATTAATGTATACAGCAGGTTTGCACGAGCAATACCAGTCAAGGCAAAATCTGCAGAAGAAATGTCCAAGGCAATTAATATTTTATTTAAAGATGGACATCCTAATAACTTGCAAACAGATTTGGGTATTATTATTATTATTATTATTATTATTATTATTATTATTATTATTATTATTATTATTATTATTATTATTATTATTATTATTATTATTATTATTATTATTATTATTATTATTATTATTTTTTTTTTTAGGTAAAGAATTCTACAATAGTAAAGTTAAGCAAATCCTCGATAAACTGAAAATAAATCACTACTCGGTACATTCTCAATACAAAGCTGCCCATGTTGAAAGATTTAATCGAACATTGAGAGATCGATTAAAGAAATTGTTCGTGCATCAAGGTAATAAAAAATGGGTAAATGCTTTACCGAAAATTATAACAAGTTATAATCATTCATCACATCGAGGACTGAATGGATTGAGACCGGTTGATATTACATCAAAAACATCATTGACTTCTAAGAAATCTGTAAAAATTGCAAAACCTAAATATAAAGTCGGTGACCATGTTAGAATTAGTAAAATTAGTGCATCACCATTTATTAAAAATTTTGATACAAATTGGAGTGATGAAGTCTTTGTAATTTCAAAAATAAATACTAAACAGAATCCTGTAATGTATGTCATCAAAGACAATGATAATAATATTGTACAGGGGAAATTTTATGAGCAGGAATTACAAGTCATTCCTCCCCCAAAAGTATTTAGAATTCAAAAAATATTGAAAACTAAAAAGGTCGGTAAGGATAAACAATATTATGTCAAATGGCATGGTTATCAAAACCCGTCATGGATATCCGCAAAAGACCTAGTAAAGTGAATTTTTATACTATTTTGCCGAGCAATAGTTGTCCATTAATTCATCCAGACAATCAAGCAAGCAAATTCATCATCGAACTCCAAAACCCCATCTATTTGGATAATGACTGGGAAGTTGCTCTGTTGGATTTTACATTTGTATACAATTTATTCCCAATCTATAGCAAATCCGTTATTGAATATAATAAGAAAGTAGCAGTAACAGAATATATTAGTGTTCTTATTGATAAAGATAGTTATAACTTGACGAGTTCATCGAAATCAAGGAAACCTATAATTTATGATGATGGTCAATATTTATACATGAATTGCTTGAATAAGCCATTCGAAATTATATTTTCTACAGTGGCTGATGCTAAACGTCTTGGATTTACTGATTTACGTAATGTATTTAATGATACAGTCAAAATAAATCTCTCTACACTTCCAAAATCTAATAATTTAGTGGAATTCAAATTTAAGCTGTCATACATTGAAATAACAGAGCATACATATACTTTTAAAGATAATTTATATATTACAGACCTCGAACAATTACAAACTTATTTAGGTGACAATTGTAGCGATATTTTAACAGTTTTTGAGCTTCAAAAAGATAAAGTATTTAGATTTAGTATAAATTCTAATCTTAGTCAAGTTAAATTTGACTCAAATTTGACAAAAACATTAGGATTGACTAAACCAGTATGTACACAAAATGAACTTGTTTGTGAAGGAACAAACAAACCGAAAATCCTTAAACATCATCAGCAAATGTTCATTTACAGTAATATCGTGGAACCAGTTATTGTTGGCGATTCTAGTGTACCTTTAATGAAATCTATATGGATTGAAAAACATGATCAAGATGAAGTTGTACAAATCAATGTAGAAAATCCCATGTATCTACCTGTTTCAACATCTTGTATAAACAATATAGAAATAAATATAAGAGATGATTCTGGTCAATTAATCGAATTTCCAAAAGGCTCAAAAACTCATTTGACATTACATTTTCGTAAAATAAATGGCTAATTCTGATATTATTAGTATGTATAGTGGTAGCCAATCTGGTGGTGAATTACCATATTTTATTGGTAAACAGTACGGCTCAGGATGGTTGAGAACAATTGGTAGATTTGCCCTACCTATTCTTAAACGTATTGGTAGTTTTGGTATGAAAACTGCAAAAGATGTTATTATGAATGAACAGAAAATATTACCATCTCTAAAAACAAATGCTTTAGCAGAATTAGGGAAAGTTTTACCCGGGGTTGCAGGTATGTTTCAAAAGAAAAACCTCCGGCTCCAGCTCCAGCTCCAAAACGTAAAAGACATGGAATATCACGTATAAACAAACGAATGAAAGGACATGGAACTATATTTGCAAAATGATTTGTGGTAAATCCGAATTATGTATATTTGATAGACCGTCGCCCCAGGCTGTAATAGAATTTGGGGCATTTGAGGAAGTTTTTCCTATGAATTCAATTACCGATAGTAGAAATGATATCGAGTTTTATATTAATGGTTCGCAAACCGAATATTTAGATTTGAATGATACTTTATTGACTGTTCAGATTAAGGTTGTAGATAAAGATAGAAAAGTTTTGGATGCCAATGCAGATGTAATACCGAACAATTTCCTGTTTCATACTCTTTTTAAAGATGCAGTGTTGGGATTTAATAATATTAAGATTGAGGGCGGAAATAATACATTCATTCACAAGGCATTAATAGAAACTATTTTAAATTACAATTCCGATACTAAAAATACATGTCTTACTCCTATGGGTTATGCAGCAGCAGATGATGAAAGAAAAAAGTGGGTAAAAGGCTCAAAGGTTTTCACCATGTGCTCATCATTACAACTTGATTTTATGGATCAACCGAAATATTTACTACCGGGAGTTAATGTACATATTAGACTGAAAAGGTCTGATTCTGCATTATCTCTTACTAGTGCAACTACTACACCAATATGTCAATTAGTTGATGCAAAATTATTGGTGAGAAGAGTTCGAGTAGACCCCTCAGTATTAGCAGGTCATCAATTGGGTCTTAATTCAAAACATGCGATTTATCCATTAAAAACAAAGGAAATTGTACAATTTGCTATTGCTAAAGGTGCTTCATCATTCTATAAAGAACAAATATTTGGTGACAGAAGAATGCCTAATTTTATTCTGATAACATTTCAAAGTGAAGCACAATATAATGGATCATATACTGCGTCCAGCTCAATTTTCAAAAACTTTGGTGTTACATCATTGACTTTGTCGAAAAATACAGATTATAGAGAAACATATATTCAAGATTTCGAGAATGACAATTACTGCGCGACATATATGCAGAGTATTGTTAGAAATCTGGGTTATTTAGATAAAAATTTGAATTGCGGAATAACTCTAGAAGATTTTAAAAGCAAATACCCATTTTTTACATTTGTTTTAGCCCCTGATTTTGATTTAAATCAAAGTCAATTACCTCAAAATGGAAATTTACGACTGGATATAAAGTTTGCAAAAGCTATTACTGAACCAGTACATGTTATAATATATGGAGTATTTGAAAATGAAGTTCAAATTACTGCAAATAGAACAGTGTTGGTATAAATGTATACAGAAACATAAAAAGTTATCATGGAGTAAGTTGTTTTTTATACTGTGGATTTATTTAAATAGTTCTGTTCAGGTCAATAAAATCGGAAAACAGATATTGGGAAATGAATTTGTTGGAGTTTTTCCTCTTGATAAAATTCCATATTTGAGCAATAATCAAGCAATAATCGTCAATACTCAATCGTCTCATCTTGGTGGAGAACATTGGATAGCTATATATGTGAAACCTGGTAATATATTCGTGTTCGATCCTATGGGTTTTTATTACCCAGCTTTGTTGATATCAAAACTACAAACAATGGGGAAACCTATTGTGTATAATAAAACTATGTTTCAAAATCCCTAGACCCAAACATGTGGTCAACATTGTTTAGCTTGGTTATTGTACAAAAAATTTGATGTTTAAAGAAAAAATGTTTAATAAAATTTGATGTTTAATAAATGTATCCTTTCCTTTGTTGTTGTGTTATTATTAATATTATTATTATTATTATTATTAATAGTATTATTATTATTATTATTAATATTATTATTGTGAAAATTAATATTATTATTAGTATTATTATTATTATTATTATTATTATTATTATTATTATTAATATTATTAATATTATTATTATTGTGAAAAATATTATGATTTTTAATTAATTTTATTATTATTCGAATAAATATTATTATTTGAAACATAAAGACTGCCTTTGCCTGAAGCATGCACAGTGCAAGTTAACAAAGGCATGACTAACAAAGGCAGTCACATGTATTTTGAGTGATTTACATTACATACATGCATGCGTGTGATTGGTTGAGAGAGTAAAATATTCAATGTATATGTGTGTGTGTCTATATTCTCATTGGCTGGGACAGGAAAATATTCATTCTCTTTATAAACATTGACAAATCTAAAATTTGTCACAATTATTTTAAAATTTTGAAATTTCAATTCAATCAATCAACCAATTCTAAAATGGAAAAGAATAATAATACTCGAGTCTTGAGAGCTCTCT
The DNA here is from genome assembly GCA_959609185.1 of Schmidtea polychroa. Classification (NCBI taxonomy): domain Eukaryota; kingdom Metazoa; phylum Platyhelminthes; order Tricladida; family Dugesiidae; genus Schmidtea; species Schmidtea polychroa. The sequence continues at coordinate 94,535 of CAUHTR010000767.1, forward strand.
TGACTAATGGTAAATTATTATTATTTTTATTCTATTTTTTATTCTATTTTATTTAGATCCTTTCGACTGGTTCGCAGTTACCGAAGACGAATCAATATTGAACGTGGATCGAATTTTCGGTAAATTTAATATTTTAATTTTTATTAAATTAATTAATTTTCATTGCAGAAAATGATAATAGCGATGATGACATTGTTTTTCTCGGGCAAACGGATGCTCCTAATAAGATCTTCGGTAAATTTATAATTTTAATTTTTATTAAATTGATTTTGAATTTTAGAAATGTTTTAAAAGAAAATGATAATAGCGACGATGACGTCGTTTTTCTTGGGAAAACAGATGCTCCAGTTAATGATGCCCCAGTTAATGATGCCCCAGTTAATGATGTTGGGCAAAACAAGATTATCAATGAAAAAAGTAAATTTATTTTACTTTATTTTAGTATTTTTAAAAATTTTATTTTTAGCGTTTAAATTCAATGTCGATATCGACGAAGAAGATGAAATTAATAATAATAATGACTTTTCAAATGACTCCTCAAATGACTCCTCAAATGACTCCTCAAATGTGTCTTCTGATGTGGTGGACCGAATTCCCCATGACTCTTCGGAGGATGATTCTGACATTGAATCACCATGTAAGATATATTTATTTTATATATATATATATTTAAATATTAAAATTTTTAAATATTAAAATTTTGTAATCACTTTTTTTTAAATATTTTGATGTAAATTTCTTTAATTTTTGATGAAAATTTATTAAATATTTTGATGAACCTTATGCCCAAATTATGAAGAAAAATGAATTATGAATTTATGCCCAAATTATGATGATTTATGCTCAAATTATGAAGAAAATGATTTATGCCCAAATTATGATGATTTATGCTCAAATTATGAAGAAAATGATTTATGCCTAAATTATGATGATTTATGCTCAAATTATGAAGAAAATGATTTATGCCTAAATTATGATGATTTATGATTTATGCTCAAATTATGAAGAAAATGATTTATGCCCAAATTATGATGATTTATGAAGAAAATGATTTATGCCCAAATTATGATGATTTATGACCAAAATTATGATGAAAATGATTTACGAAGAAAATTATGATGAAAATGATTTATTATGAAATAATGACGAAAATTTATGAACAAAATGAAAATGATTTATGACCAAAATTATGATGAAAATATGACCAAAATTATGATGATTTATGCTCAAATTATGAAGAAAATGATTATATGAAGTAAATACTATGTTTTTGAAATATAATCAAAGTATTTAAAAAAGTGATTACAAAATTATAGTTTTAAATTAATCCTTGTAGTTTGCAATGTGCATCTACAATAGTTAAAATAATAATAATAATAATAATAATAATAATAATAATAATAATAATAATAATAATAATAATAATAATAATAATAATAATAATAATAATAATAATAATAATAATAATAATATTAATAATAATGTAGTCTACAGTAAGCATGTAGCTACATAGTAGTCTGCAGTGGGCATGCAGCTACTTGTCTTTTATATAAATAATAATGTAGTCTACAGTAAGCATGTAGCTACATAGTAGTCTGCAGTGGGCATGCAGCTACTTCTCTTTAATATAATAATAATAATATAAATAATAATAATAATAATATAAATATAAATATAAATAATCTGACCCTTCTAATGTAGTCTACAGTAAGCATGTAGCTACATAGTAGTCTGCAGTGGGCATGCAGCTACTTCTCTTTAATAATAATAATAATAATATAAATAATAATAATAATATAAATATAAATATAAATAATCTGACCCTTCTAATGTAGTCTACAGTAAGCATGTAGCTACATAGTAGTCTGCAGTGGGCATGCAGCTACTTCTCTTTAATAATAATAATAATAATATAAATAATAATAATAATATAAATATAAATATAAATAATCTGACCCTTCTAATGTAGTCTACAGTAAGCATGTAGCTACATAGTAGTCTGCAGTGGGCATGCAGCTACTTCTCTTTAATAATAATAATAATAATAATAATAATAATAATAATAATAATAATAATAATAATAATAATAATCTGACTCGTCTAATATTTTACATATTCATATAATAATCTGACCTATCTACTAAAATCTCTTTAATATTCTCTCGAATATATTAACCTATTTTCTATAGGGATTTATCATCATTTGTTATATAGTTCATTTGAATTAAATAACAAATGATGATAAATCCTTATAGATGTAACAATTAATAACAATTAGAAAAAGAATAAAACTTTAATTTTATTATTTAACAGGTAAACTATACCCAAATTATTGTCAGTCCTCAATTGGACATAGCGATAAATGTCATCGGACAATGAAAAAATATTATCGAAAGACGTTTAATTCGATCAACTTTTTTATATGCCCCAAATGTGTAACGAGCGAAAAAATAAAATATAGAGAATTTTTTAATAAACATCATAGTCACTTAGGGCAATTTTCGATCTCAAAAAATGTTTTATTTAAAAAAATAAATAAAAATAAAAAAAAATTACAAAAAAATTTACCAAAAAATATTATTAAAAAAGATATAAAAAAAGATATTAAAAAAGATTTAAAAAATATTAAAAAAATATTATAAAAGAAAAAACAGATTTTATTAAAAAAGATGATATTATTATTAAAAAAGATACTATAAATATTATTAAAAAAGATATTAAAAGAAAAGAATCTATTAAAAGACCTGCTGCTTTAATTAAAAATTACATTCCGAATAAATTATCGCGACCTGAAGTGATAGTCATCAGCAAAGATGAATGTGTAGCTTCAACATCGTTTACACAACACGCACCCATTACACAACAAGCACCCATTACACAACAAGAAGTGATAGTCATCAATGATGAATGTGTAGCTTCAACGTCTTTTAACATATTTCAAATAGGCGGCTCTTTGTTTGAACCTACGGTAGAATCCGATTTGAATGGATCCCGAAAAACATTAAAATTTAACATAAGAAATCAAAACCTAGTAAAAATAGCCCTAACATCAAAAATTGAAGATAGATTAATAGAGGAAATAGAAAAGATGGGCAAGGTAAAAATTCAATTCACAATTTTAATTAAATTTGAAAAAGATGGGGAGATCCGGGATAATTATTTTTCAAATAATGCTCAAGTTTTTACATCAAATTTTATAAACGAGGGGGTGAGCAAATTAAATGAAAAGATTGAGCAATTCACCTATTTAGGAAGCGGGTGGCGAGTATTGAATATTTTAGAGATAGATTTTATTTTAACGAAATACGCACCCGTTAGTAGATTATCCGGACATAGCTATATAAAAACCCCATCAGCATTAAATTAAAACACGCTATAATTAATGTCAAAAACAACGACCATAAGTGCTTCTTGTATAGCATTCTTGCACTTTTAAAAAGAGAAGAAATAGGTCGTAATCACCAAAGAGCCGCCAAATATATAGAATTTTTACCTCTATTAAATTATGACGAAGACACCGATTGCCCGATGAGGCTATGCAACATTCCCAAATTTGAAAGAAAAAATAGAGATTTAAACTTGAGCATAAACGTTCTTTCTTATAATCCAGCCAGTTCTGATTTAGATATTTCTGAGGATTATGTAGCTCACCACCCTCATCTTAATATAGTACATCGCTCCAAGGTTATAGACGGTAGACCAATTTATTTATTACTTTTGAGTAATAAAGATAAATATCATTATACAGCCGTGACTGACTTGGACAAATTAATGAATTGTCATGAAAATGAAAATGTAAACGTTCAAATAAGGTGTAACTGGTGCCCACATTGTTTAAATGGGTTTAGATATAAGAATGCTTTCGATCAGCATGTTGCTCTATGCTGTAAAAATCAGACTGGCACAACTTTGTATACACTTCCTAAAAATAAAGATTTATTATTCTCAGATTACGCAAAAACCGTTACACCTCCCTTCGTAATTTATGCCGATTTTGAATCGGTTTTACCAGAACATGAAACATATCATCAAATTCATTTACCCATATCAGCAGGTCTTTTATTAATTAATAATTATACACACACTAAATTTTATTATTATTTTTTTGGACCGAATTGTATTTTGGATTTTTTGAGGAAAGTGGAGGAAATTGCTGTCACAATTGTCCTGCCATATTATGAACTTGAAGGTCATAAAGGCATGTCTACTTTGTCTTTTGCTCAGGAGCGTGCCTTTCGATCTACCACTATTTGTTATTTGTGTAAAAAATCTATTATTAATCCTGTGAGAGATCATTGCCATTTTACAGGTAGATATGTCGGAGCGGCATGTAGGAAATGCAATGTCTCTCGCAGGATTAATAAGTTGTTACCTGTTGTCTTTCATAATTTACGAGGCTATGACCTCCACCATATTTTAAAACATGGTCTCAGTGATTTTCCCCTTTGGGAACTTAATATTATACCTACCTCTACAGAAAAATTTATATCTTTAATTGCATATATTAACAAATTGCCTGTTCGTTTTATTGACAGCATGCAATTTGTTAATTGTTCTTTAGCAAAAGCTGTGAAAACTTTGACTACTTTTCCTTTGACTTCGTCTGTCTTTCAAGGGTCGATGATTCACTCTAAAGGTATCTTTCCATATAATTTCGCTACTTCTTTAGATGTTCTTGAATCGACTTTAGAATTACCTCCTATTTGGTCTGATGTTACGGAAGATCAGTACGCTGAGGCTCAACTAATGTGGAGTCAGCATAACTGTAATAGCTTGTTAGATTATATGTTAATCTACCTAAAATTGGACGTATACCTCCTCGCAGACTATTTTCAGCAATTCCGCGGTAAGGCAATTGCTTACAATGGTCTGGATCCTCTTAATTTCTACGGGATTCCCGGTATGTCATGGGCCTCAGCGCTTATGACATTAACGGAACCAATAGAACTTTTGCAGGACATGGAAATGTATAATTTCTATGAGGGAGGTATCCGGGGTGGGTTAACATTTGTTAACAAACATTACACGGCTACTTCAGATGATACAGAATTATTGTACATTGATATAAATAATCTGTATGGTTGGGCTCTTAGCCAAAATCTTCCGTATGGTGATTTTTCTTGGGTGCATGAAAATTTGAATGATGTTTTACTTGAATGTATGAACACGGATATTGATAACCTTCCATATGGGTATACTATGGAGGTCGATATCGATATTCCGGAATGTGTGCATGACTTTTTGAATGATTTTCCGCTTGCGCCGGAAAAGTTGTGCCCGCCTAATTCAAAAGTTGAGAAGCTTATGCTTACGCATTGGCCAAAGAGGAACTATGTTCTTCATTGGAGGCTTCTCAAATTGTATATAGAATTAGGTGCGGTTGTTGTAAATATTATTAGATGTATAAAGTTTAAACAAGGACCTATCTTTAAATCCTATATAGACACCAACACCACTTTGCGATCTCAGTCTACTAGCGAGATATATAGGGACTTGTTCAAATTGTATAACAACAGTCTGTACGGTAAATCCGTAGAAAATCTAAAAAAAAGAATGAATTTGAGGTTGTGTAATTCATCTGAAAAGATGATAGTATACTCCTCAAAGCCGACTTTCAGAAAGTCTATAAGAATCGATGACGATCTGATTGCGGCACATTTGGAAAAAGATATGATTTGTTTAGACAGACCTAGCTACATCGGTCAAACAGTACTAGATCTGTCTAAACTACGGATGTACCAGCTCCAATATATTGATTTGGAGAAGTACAGACGCCAATATAAATGTATTATTAATATTATTGCCGGTGATACCGACTGTTTCTTTTGGAAATTAAAAATTTAAAATTAACAACATTATTACCTCAGATGATCTCAGATAATTTATTGGATACGTCAAATTACGATCCAACACACCCCTTGTATAGTAGGAACCTTGACTCGGTCATCGGGAAGTTAAAGATGAGAGCAAGGGATTAGGGTATTCTGAATGGGTTTTCTTACGCCCTAAATGTTATAGTCTTTTAGGTAGTAAGGAAACGGTAAAAGCGAAGGGGGTTAAATTATCTGGGACATCAATAACACACGAAACATATCTAAATTGCTTTAATTCAAATCAGGTGATTTCTGTACCGCAGACTAGAATAGGTACTAGAAATCACCAACTTTTTACTTTTAAAAATTCGAAAATTGCCCTAAGTAATAATGATGATAAGCGCGCGTGGCTAGGGAAAAACTTAAGTTACGCATTTGGGCACTATTTAGGAGTTGACGAATTAAGCGAATATGATGAGGAATTCGGTCCGGCTCCAAGTCCCAGTTTCGACGATAGTGATTGGGAAGAAGATCAATAGGGCAATTGAAAATTGTGATTTACAAAAAACTTGTATATATATATTGAAAAAACTTGTATATTTGATTTATAAAATGTATAAAAAAAAATGTAAAAAATTGTATAAAACTTGTATATACTTATTGAATAAAAATTTGTAAACAGAATTTTTTTAATTTTTTAAAGTATTTCTTGTTATATTTTTTTATATTTAATGGTGATTTTTTATATAGTCTGCAGTGGGCATGCAGCTATATTTTTTTATATATAGTTTGCAGTGGCATGCAGCTATATTTTTTATATATAGTTTGCAGTGGCATGCAGCTATATTTTTTTATATAATAGTGCAGTGGGCATGCAGCTATATCAATGAATAATAATAATAATATATAATAATAATAATAATAATAATAATAATAATAATAATAATAATAATAATAATTAATAATAATATTAATAATAATTAATAATAATAATAATAATAATAATAATAATAATAATAATAATAATAATAATAATAATAATAATAATAATAATAATTAAACAGGTTGCAAAGGTACTGGTCACGCTTAGTTATACATTTGATGGTTACATTTTGATTGGTTATCACAATTTTTATAAATGTAAAAAACAAAAGTAATTTAGTTATTAATAATGATTTATACAAATAAAACCGATGAATGTGTAACACATTTGGTAACTTTATTATTTTGTCAATATTTTTTATATGTCATTTCATAGCAAGGAAGTCCTACTAGAAATAAGGAAAATAAGTCCAACCTATTCGGAAATTTCATTGACATTTTTTAACAATACACTTGAAGATTTTATAAATAATCATGATACTTACAGTGATAAACAACTCATAAATATTTTAAAAATTTTCAAACATTCCTCTATTGAATATTTGTTTGATTTATTTAATTATGAGAAATCCATTTTAAAGTTATCTTGTTATTTAATGTACTTAGAAAAAATAGCTGTAAACAACTGATTCACTGAATGAATACTTTTGGAGTTGTATGTTTTTAAGGTGAAACCAGGATATAGTAGATTGATTTATGAATGGATAGCGAAAGCCGATTTGATTGAAAATAAGCTAACGAAAAAATTGAAAGATGTTAAGAAAAGATATTTAACTTGTTCAATTTGTAAAGAAAATCGAGTTTCGGTTTTGTATTTACCGTGTGGTCACGTAATTGTTTGTTCTAAGTGTCACGAGAAGAATGTTCAGCAAGTGTCAAGCCTGTTCAACACTGATTAATGAATATCATACTATATATATTTAGTTTACCTTTGTTAATTTTACATTATTTTATTGTTTAAATAAATGTATGTTTTGTTGATTTGTTGATTTGTTGAGCGTGACCAGTACCCTTGTGAGCATTACCCATAGGGGGACAAAATATTTTGTCGGATAGACTAGGAGTATATAGACTCGGAGTATATAGATTAATAATAATAATAATAATAATAATAATAATAATAATAATAATAATAATAATAATAATAATAATAATAATAATAATAATAATAATAATAATAATAATAATAATAATAATAATAATAATAATAATAATAATAATAATAATAATAATAATAATAATAATAATAATAATAATAATAATAATAATAATAATAATAATAATATATAGCTCATTCGAAAGGTCTTGGATTGAGCTTTAAAATGAGCTATCGATTATTAATTTTGGTTGGCGGGAACTTTGAAAAAATTAAAAATAAAATAATAATATTTTTAAAAATAATAATAAAAATAATAATATTTTTTAAAAATAATAATATGACCTGATGACTCATCGCGATGAGTCATATGACCTTGGAAATGACCTTGGATGAGTCATGCGACCTTGAAAATGACCTTGATGAGTCATAGCATGACTCAGATGACCTTGAGAATGACCTTGAAAATTTTCGATGAGTCATGGTATGAGTCATATGACCTTGAAAAAATTTTGATGAGTCATAGTATGAGTCATATGACCTTGAAAATGACCTTGATGAGTCATAGGATCAGTCATACGACCTTGAGAAAATTTTTTCAAGGTCATATGACTCATACTATGACTCATATGACCTTGAAAATGACCTTGATGAGTCATGGGATGAGTCAGATGACCTTGAAAAAATTTTTTCAAGGTCATATGAGTCATAGTATGAGTCATACGACCTTGAAAATGGCCTTGATGAGTCATATTATGAGTCATGGTCTTTGTTTAAATGACCTTGAAAATTTTTATGAGTCATACTGTGAGTCATATGACCTTGAAAAAATTTTTTCAAGGTCATATGAGTCATAGTATGAGTCATATCGACCTTGAAAATGACCTTGATGAGTCATGGTCTTCGTTTAAATGACCTTGAAAAAATTTTTTGACCTTGATGAGTCATATTATGAGTCATACGACCTTGAAAATGACCTTGATGAGTCATACGATGAGTCATGGTCTTTGTTTCAATGACCTTGAGAAATTTGATGAGTCATACTATGAGTCATGGTCTTTGTTTCAATGACCTTGATGAGTCATATGTCTTTGTTTAAAAAAAAATTGTACTTTTAGACTTAGCATATTTTTGAAAAATAAGACGACCGGGGGGGGGGGGGTACTGTGCTAGCGGTGCCCTGTGCCAGCGGTGCCCAATCCATCTACTGAAAATGATATTAAATTATTCAACAAAAAACGAGAGGAAAAGCAGTCGTAGTTGAAAGATTAAATAGAACATTAAAAAATAAAATGGTGAAATTTTACTGCATTGGAAAACAAAAAATTGGAACAATGAAAGTTACAAAAGATTGTAAATGAATATAATAATGATGTACATAGTTCTATAAAATCAACACCTTTAAATGCTTCCTTGAATCCTGAAACCATTAAAGTGGTAAATATTGAAAATGAGGTATTGAAAACCAAAGTTTAAAAATTGGTGACCGAGTAAGAATATTTAAATATAAAAATAAAATTGAAAAGGATTCACAGCAAATGGACAAATGAAATTTTATTATTAAATAAAATACATTATACAACTCCAATAACATATAGCATCATTTGATTTAATAATGAAAAAATATTAGGTAGATTTTATAATATATGAGTTACAGAAAACAGATTTCTGAACTATAGAAAACAAGTTAAACACACATTTTCCATATTTCAGCTTCTTCTCTATCCAAATAAATATAATTACTATTTTTTTTCCAATGATTATCAAAAACATATCAAACATATTCTTATCAGGTTCAACATTTGAAAATAAATCATTAAAATCATATTCTTATCACGGCGATCTAATTTAAAAAATATAAAAACAAATGGAATTATTTCTTATAGAGTTTTTATCTAAAGCATAATATGTTTAGATATATAAATAACTACAATTATTATGTCTTCTCTTGTAAAGTAACTCTTTGAATCTCTTGATTTTTCATGTTGACAACATCATCAATATAACTAGATTTTTCTTTTTATCTTAGGAAGTAAAATCACAATGTAAAACATCTCAGGTTTATTAGAGAATAAAACTTGCATCGCATCTTCACAGATGTAATCATTTGTATTACTAATATTGATTCTAAAATCATTTCCTTATACAATCACCATATCACAAGGTTGAAAAACTTCTTCAGGACATCTATGTGATTTTTAAAATATCAATTATAGCTTTTTTAGTTAATTTATTTTCAAATCCACATTTCAAAAGTTGTAATTCTGGTTGATTTATGGTTGTAGATAAAAGATAAATTATTATAATTAAAAAATCATCTTCAAGTAACATTCTCAAAACAAGTTACATTCTTTCCACATCCAGAAGAAAACAATAATATCTAAAAAATTATCAGGAAAACTTTTATATTAATTTACTCTTATGTCTATTTAAATTGGTTTCCAAATATCCATTTTGTTTATTATAAAATGACAACCGAGAATCTTTGCAGAATTAATAAATTCAAATAAAAATAATCAGTTGTAATTGATGGTAAAAAAATATTTTTTCGGAAAACATGTAAAAGAACAAGTTAAAGAACGTATTAGAGAAGGTGGCATCTTCATTAGCTGCTTTAATAACTGCAATCATGTGGGACTATCAGGTGCTGCTGGAATAGCTGGAGGAATTCAACTACAGTCAAAAGCTAAATAATCTCAAAAGACCACTGAAAGAAAAAAACTACAACTGAAATCGAGAAAATAAAGGTAGGGCAGCTAAGGAGGGAGTGTCCGTTGGAAAGGGTTCTCTATCTTAATCCTTATCAGGGGACTCTGTCTCAAGGTCAAAGTCTAAGGGAGGGTCCGTTGGAAAGGGTCTCTATCTTGATCCTTATAAAGGTAGAGGTTTAATGATTTTTAAAAAATCAAATGTTCTACAATCTGAATCTTTATCTTCAAAGATAAGAAGATTTAAAAAAAAATATGTAAATCTTTAAAGAATGGATGCATTTGTAAAACTAAAAATGGTAAAGGATATACTTGAAGCCCTTCGAACTATGATCCATTTTGATACATTAAAATGGTATATGAGAAATATTAGCACTTTAAAAAAATTACAATCAGAACAGATAATATATAAAAAAGATACAACTTCACATGCTGAATCTCTAATATTAAATGCAGTAATAACACAACAACAGGGGCCAACAACTAAAGCTATAAAAGAGTTGGAAGATTCAATGAGCAACAAATTAAAGAGTTAGAAGATAAAAAACAAAAAAAA